>QEQW01000480.1:0-21160 GCA_004016085.1 Claviceps quebecensis
GTTCGATTCGGTCAGTCTTCAAGAGGCCTTGGAACCTTCGAAATGCTCTGAGCTTCGGAGAGGGTTCCGGATTGGTCTCTGCGATCGGTTTCTTGGTGTTGTGCAAAGGAGAAGTTTTATGGTGGGGCACGATGTGGCTCCGTCCTATAAACACTTTCCATTCAGCCCAAAAGCGTCCGGGCTCATAACCTCTTTGCTTGTGAGGATCAAAGGTGAAGAATTTGATTGAAGGAACTATAGGAACTAGAGCTTGAGGAATCCGGGATACATGTACATATGATATAGGTGACCGGATGGCTGAGGATCACGTGATAGATAACGTGATACAGCCACTCCATAGCCAGATTCTTGGAGCCGGTCATAGAGACTTCGCGGCGACAACAGCGTCGTCCGCACCAACGGGGCGCTGGCCCGCGTGGCAGTCGTCGTGAGCCAAGCCTATTTGAGCGTCTTGGTAGCAACGACAGAACCGCAACACCGCCATCAACACTACCCTCGCGCATGGCACGAGCAGCCGTACCGCCGGAACAAGTCTTCGTATGGCGAGTCATGTCGCCAGCCATTACGGCGTCGACAACAACAACAACCACAGCGCCGTCGCGGTCTTCTTTGCCGAATCACGCGCAACAGCAGCAGCTGTAAGAGAACCCTAAAGTCCTTCTCCTTCTCGTCTTTTCTCGACACTACTCGTTTCCAGGCTCAACGGAAGCGCGAGCATCAGTCATCAGATACAACTGCTCTGCTTCTTCGCAAGGGTCATCGCTAACTATTGCGACAGATCGCCCCAGCAGCGCCAATTGCCACCTTTTCCAGGGCCTCACTCGCGCCAGCAGGCACTGTTGCATAATACTCAAAGCCATCGTCAGCCACATGCTCCTTGGTCGATTGACAATCGAGCTCACGAGCAACATCATGGGGGGCAAAGTTCAGCGCCAAATTGGCTGAGCATTCAGCCTCATGCGCAACCCCTGCCGACAGCAGTCAGCAATTCAGGGCCTCAACTTGGGGCGCCAAGCACGCCCATTGATGTTGATGATAGCTTCAGATTTTCCACACCAGCGCGGCAATACAGTTGGGCCGGCGGTAGCACGCTATGACAATACAGACAATCAGTAGATAGTAAAAAGACGGCCAACACGCCTCTTCTCTATGAGCTTCCATAGAACACGAGGTTTCTGGTTACTTCAACTCTATATTGTGCTGTAATAACGTCAACGTTCAATTTCATCTTCGAACCTATGCTCTGTCTACCCACACGCGTCTCAGGCGAATGTATCTTGTGAGGTGACTGGGCCAGCTAAGTACCTATACGGAGTAGCAGGGGGCTGCATGACACTAACCGTTTTGGGAAGGAGGGCAGGGTCAAGTACAGAGTTATGGCAGGGTCAAATAAAGTCTCCCAGGTTCTCCCCTCTTGTGCGATTCCGGCAAGGCTTCCTTCATTCCCGATGTCCGATTTCAACTTCGTCTTACTGCTTTCTTTCCCGCTCTGTACTACATACTGCCCGATCTTTTTTGGGGGCAGTACGACACTGAGCACTCTACGGTTCTTTTTGCATAGGTACTGTCGTACATACCAGCAAATTCGGTGTTTTTTGGGATGGTTATGCAAGAGCCTAGAGGGAAAAAGAGCAGACCAGTCATTGACGGCTTGCAGGCTTGCAGCTAATGAGCTCGCAAACGCTCCACTATACGCAGATGCGTGCAGCTGGGCGCATGTTGTGTGACGAGTCAATTCAGCAAACAAGTAATTATCTGACTGATCGATACAAGGAGGTAGATAAATACATAGATTGCCCAATCTCACAGTTCCCGTTTTCCAAATCTTTCCCCCCACCGATGTAAAAAGTGGCATTTTCAATTTTCGGTGTCGACATTTTTACTCTTCTCACTTTTTGTTCGTTATATCTCTCAGGACCAACGCGACTTCACAAGCAAAGCAGGAAAGCTCCTTGAATATGGCGTTTAACCGGCAAGATGATGATATGCAACTCCGTTGTCTGTCTTTGATCAAGGTAGACATTGTCGGTGACTTTGCGGGAAAGGAGTTGTTTGCCATTCATGGCGACTCTTTGCTACTTCATTGCATCAGGAAAGCTAAAGTGGACATTGAAAGTACGTTAGCTTAACACCTGCACAGAAAGTGGGAGAATAATTTGATAGAGAGTGCTAATGGACATTGAAATTCAGTTGGATTTCAACTACTTCACGCTGTTTTCGCGGTAGAAGCTTTCATAGAGACACTGAACAAGCGAGGATGCAATTTCAATATTGTCTGGTTTTCTGACCACGAGAAACTTTGCATGCCTGAGGATGTTTCTCCCACGGCAAAGTGGAACTACTGCCTCACTCGAGCAATTATTGTCAAGCACTTGGAAAGACGGAACAGTGACTGTGTAGCAGGAAGCACTTTCAGCGTTTCCATGCACAGTAGTTCATTCCAAAGATACTTGGACGGAAATGCCATTTACTTCTTTTTGAGTCTCGGCGGTCAAGACGACGAAGACTTGTCACATAACGGTGTCCAACACATGCAGTTGCTCCGATGGCTAAGCTCAAAGGGATACAGCATTGCGGCTCTTGACAGTCTTGAGATATCTAGCTCCAAGGTTAGTCATTTTTTGCTTCAATGTGTTGACTATTTCAAAATATTAGAGACTGAACGAAAATGATTAGGTCTATGCACGGGTACGATCACCGGCAATGATGAAAGAAGCTATCGAATTGCCCGAAGTACAACAGATTCCGAGATTGAAATCAGCCAATGAATTGGAGTCCAGCTGCGATATGCTGTTGTTTGACTCCTCTCCATGGGGAGACGGACTACCATGCTCCGAACGGGATCGCGTCTCTCTCGTGGGACTTACTAATATATTACTGCTAGACGATAGACAGCACATGCAACACTGTGTTGTAGCGTATATTATTCATCTTTCGCTCGTGAGGCACCTGGACCTATCTCAGAGGTCGTGTACAGAGATCACTCTTCCTACGCTTGAGCAGAAGAGCATGGACGAATTTCTTAGTTCTTTCAACAATATTTGCACTTCATTTGTCGAAAATATGATACCTTCACGAAACTGGGATCTTTTTGATCTTGTTGATGGTCGAATCCTACGACAAATTTACGCAAATTTGACGACTATATCGCTCCCAAAAGTCATCATTGATGAGGTCCTTCGATATGCGAATGTCCTTCGCCAGTCGACACAAGTCGATCTGTCTCGATCCATACCGCAGTATGACATGGCGAGGACGTCGAGTCCCGCGTGTGCTCTCATAGACAATAGCACGTCTTGTTCAGTCTTAGAGTTCAAGCACCCTGTCCTGAACGCGTTTCTATCAGAAATGAGTCTCTCTACCCAGCGATCGATCACTTCGCAATCCACGTTGAAGATTTTCCAAGAGCTTTCGCATTGGCACAATGCGCGGATATCTATCGATAAAAAGCAGATACCAAAGCAGAAGACCTTCTTTGCTATGAGGCGACACCAGAGACTCATGGATAACATCTTGTCATACTCCGCGAGCCTGACGAATGCTTCTGGGAAAACGATCAATCCAGAGACGATAGTCTCGGAGGTTCAAATGAAGCCTCCGTCTAAGAAAAGCAACAAAGTCAATCGGGGCGTTGACGGCAAAGCGCCAAAACTGCCGACGTCGCATGAGCCCAAGCACAAAAAGCCTGCCGCATCCGGGGGTCGCCAGGCTGCAATGAAGGAAGCAAACTTGATCCAAGCACGTAAGTCGAACGAACTTTTGAAAAAGGCGTTGAGCTACTGGGACAGACTTTGTGGTCAGTTCGAACATGAAACGGACCTGGACAGCCGCTATCGCAGAACTGTCAAATATCTTGCCGAGTTAGTTGATCAGGATATGAGCGTTATAAGAGCCGAGGCTTCTCTCTATCTTTGTAACTGTCTGGCTCTGATCATTCATAATGCAAGGAAAAAGAGCAAAAGGATTGATGGTAAGCACAAGGTGCCAGGTGAAGGCAAGCTATTGACAAGACAGTCGCTCTAACTCAGTTAACTTAGAAATGGGCCTGATGGCCATCATCTGGTCTAAGCTCCTCGACATTAATTCCCTGCCGCTGTCAAATGAAGGGGCAGATCTATTCAAGCTATTCGCTGCGGCAGTCAAGTTCCCTGCCTCAGTGGCCCCCGATGCGTCTCTCAAAGGACGAAAACTTCCCTTCCGCCACATAATGGCCATTCTCGGGAATAAGTTGTCTATCCCGCTAAGCTCTCTCCATTTTCAGCTTCTACATTGCGGGCCATACCTCGAGAGAGGGTTTGACTCAGCGCCCGACCCTCGAGTTCTGTTCAATCCAGATGCTTGGCAACGGAAGGTTCTGGATGCTATTGATGCTAATCAGAGCTTGTTCGTCGTTGCTCCCACTTCGGCGGGTAAAACTTTTCTCTCTTTCTATGCAATGAAGAAGGTCTTGCAGTCCAATGACGACGATGTTCTAGTCTATGTCGCCCCAACCAAGGCTCTTGTGAATCAGATTGCTGCAGAGGTTCAAGCTCGATTCTCCAAGTCCTACAAGAATGCCGGTTCGTCAGTATGGGCTATCCACACTCGAGACTACAGGATCAATAGCCCCAAAGGATGCCAGATTCTTATTACTGTTCCTCACATATTGCAAATTCTGCTGTTGGAACCTTCGAACTCGAGCGAGTCAAAGGCCTGGAGCTTGAAGATCAAAAGAATCATATTCGACGAAGTCCATTGTATAGGACAAGCGGACGATGGTGTCATATGGGAGCAGCTATTGCTTATCGCCCCCTGCCCAATCATCGCTTTGTCTGCAACGGTTGGTAATCCAGAAGACTTCAGGGCCTGGTTGGAGACTTCGGAAAAAGCAAAAGGGCATGAGTTGACAATGATCGCACATTCTTCTCGCTATTCTGACTTGCGAAAATTTGTCTACCATTTACCGATCGAGCAGAATTTCCAAGGCCTGAAGTCTGCTGAAGGCATACATATCCCAGGACTCGACGAGGGACAGCATGCTGCGTTGAGTTTTTCGCACGTTCATCCCGTGGCCACGCTGCTCAATCGGTAAAGCTACACCATTCTCAAACTTGAAGCGTCATTTTAATGTCATACTGATTCGCTGTGCTAGCAATCGTGGAAAACTGAATGACATCAATCTCGAGCCAAGAGACTGCTTCGTTCTGTGGAAGTACATGTCGAAGCACCAGACCAAAGACTTTTGCATCAGCGACACTTTGAGCCCTGAGCATTCCTTTCCTAGTATTATCAAGAAGTCTGATGTCACGAAATGGGAAGGCGCATTGAAGCGAGTCATGGAGCGATGGATCCAAGCCGCCGACTCACCATTCCCATCGCTACGAGCTGATTTACAGTCACTCACTGCTCAAAGTGCGCCCGTCAACAGCAAGACACCAAAGGAGCCGACGTCGGCCAAAAGCGTCTACCCAGGGACGGAGACGTCGGATCTGCGCAACGCAGCATTGCCTCTCTTGACGGATCTCCATCGCCATGCGTCTCTTCCAGCCATACTTTTCAATTATGACCGAACATATTGCGAGAGTATCCTGTGCTTTATTAACGACCAGCTCAAAGTTGCCGAAGATAAGTGGAAAGCTGACAGTCCAGCGTGGCAGAGAAAGATTGCAAAGTTTGAAGAGTGGAAGAGATCAGGCGTCAAAAACAAACAGAAGGTCAATCGTACGGGCCCAAATCAGCGTCGCCAAGATGAGGGCGAACACTCCAAGCTGGATTCGATGCAAGACGAGGCTGATAAGGAAATAAGTCGATGGGAAAGTTTCGATCCAGATGCACCATTGGAGATGTTCTCTTTCGCAGACAGGACGAAAATGCTTGACTCAGAATTCGAAATCCAGATTGAGCGACTGAAGTGGCAGAACCTAAAGCCGGAAATACTCGGGGCTCTGCGTCGCGGTCTAGGGGTACACCACGCGGGCATGAATAGGGAGTACCGTCAAATGTATGTTTCCTATTTGTTTCACCACCAATATTCTGCTTCCGCTTCTCGAATATGCAGCTAATCTGTCCCTGCAGTGTTGAAATGCTTTTTCGAAAAGGCTACTTACGAGTTGTTATTGCGACAGGCACGTTGGCCCTAGGCATCAACATGCCTTGCAAGAGTATTGTATTTTTCGGAGACTCGGTATTTCTTACGGCTTTAAATTACAATCAATGCGCCGGGAGGGCTGGCCGCCGTGGGTTCGACGTACTCGGAAACGTTGTGTTTGTAGGATTGCGTGCTGAAAGGGTGTTCGAAGTTATGTCGTCGAGGCTGCCCGATCTTCGCGGCCAGTTTCCCCTGTCGACCACCCTCGTTTTGCGTCTCATGCACCTCCTCCATCACACGAATAATTCACCCTACGCGGTGAGAATCATGAAATCGCTACAGGTACAAAGCCGTTTATTCCTGGGAGGCCCCTCAGACCAAATGAGCATCAAACATCACTTGCGATTTTCAATCGAGTATCTGCGAAGACAAGATCTGTTATCTGAACATGGCGCTCCTCTGAATTTTGCAGGCTTGGTAGGACATCTCTACTTTACCGAAAACGCCGTCTTTGCTTTCCATTCCTTGCTGAGGGGCGGATACTTTCACAGGATCTGCAGGAACATCAATCGCACAGAATACGGGGTATCGCGGCAGCTCATGCTCATTCTCTCTCACTTATTCGGTCGCATACCTCTGCGAGTGGCTGATGCCAAGGCCATAACGGACAAAGAAAATCGATCCCCATCCATTGTGGTGCTGCCCGCGCTTACTAAGGCAGCAGAAGATATATTGACGGAGCATAACAAGGAGACACTCCATATATTCCGAAATTATGTTGGATCATTTGTCGAGCAACATCTCTATGATCAGCCTGATAATTTGCTTCCATTAACAAACTGCGCAATACTGAAGAAAACCGGGGTTGACACTCACGAAGCATCGTCATTCCTGGATATTGTCCCTCCAACAAAGCTCCGCTCGGCATTCGCTGCACTATCCGGGTTCACTGATGAGTTCGAGTCGATCCACGACCTGTGCACAACGGTCCGTGCTGGAGTCTTTCTCGAGGAATCCGCAGTACCGTATATTCCTTTACATCCGAATGACGATGCAAACATGCACTGGAACGCCTATCTTTATGACTTTTTCAAGCATGGAAGTTTGGAGGCGCTGGTGCGATATAACGGCATCAAGGCAGGGGATGTGTGGTTTCACCTCAAGGATTTCTCGTTAGTTTTGGCCGCAATTGTAACATCACTGCAAAACTCTCACGGCAGTGCAGTGCAACAGCAAAGTACTGGACCGCCAAAGCCAGACGATCTTGAAGAATCTTGGGATTCCGAGATGAAACCCGAGTTAACATCCCAGGACGAGAACACGTCAAGGGCGCAAGACAACGAAGGCGGTCGACCCGCTGATGCATTGAAGGAGTCGGGGGCGGGAGAAGAAGGAAAAGAGGCAGAGAAACAAGACGCCGAGGAGAGCTTGGCAAATATTTTGCTCGCATTCATGGAGTTGCAGTCGCAATTCAACGAAGCGTTCTATAAAGTCGGGGCATAGTTGTCGATTTCGTACGCGTTTTGGTTACTGATGACAATGGGACGACGCTCGATTGATTGAGTGATCAATGTTTTCCGTATGCTGTCTTGAACGCGCATTTTCGAAGACTAAATAGAAAGGGTTTGCATTACCATTTCACGTCTGATGCTGTGACGCGGCACACTTAGGTAGTTAGTAATGAGATTCTGTCTCGAACCACACATGCCGGCTTTCATGCCTTCGTTGCCACCAGCTGGACAAAGTTGGATGTGATCAGTTGGAACTTGGAAGAAATTAAGCAGTGCGCTTGTTGGTTTGTAAACTTGACACCATGAAACACGAAACACCGGTGGCCACTGACCGGACAGGGCGGGCGGGGCCATTGCGGGCATCAACGATTCAGTGCCACTCCGGCACATGTGCATGCGCATGAGCGGAGACTTCTGAATCCTGATGACGGAAAAGGAGCCCGATCCTTGGACCTTTGGTCTTCGCAAGTTGCAACCGAATAGTTGAAAAAGCGGGGACACAGCGGCAAGCCCGGATATACGCATGTACTAAAGATACATGTGCACTTACCTACTACTCCGTACTGCTCGTACTCTATACACACGGAAAGGCCCCTGCTGGGCCTACAGTACATACTAGTCTATGTAGCTCTGACTCTTGAGTCGTGCATCCGATTATGTATAAGTACATACTCTGTATATGTACTCCGTAGGCACATGCGATAGGTAGGTAGCCTGTAGGTAATCAGGTCATTTTGCTGGAAATACCTACCCCGGCCTGTCGGTGATGCTTTGTTCTTGGTCGAGCGTGGCGTACCTACCCCTTGCGCTACAATGGCTGCAGTCATCGTGATTGTTCATTGTTCCAAGTTCTTACTCCGTAAGTGTCGCGCAATAGTTGCCGTCGGAGGCGGAGCGCTGGCGCCTCCCCGTTTCTTTATTGCAGCGTCTTTCAAGGTGACAATAATCCTCGCTCGTGTTTGCTTCGTTCACAGACCTCTTGTTTCGCACAGGGCGCAACCACCACAGACCCGAGTCACCATGCGGTCTTTCGCCCTCTTTGACTTACTTCAAGGCCTTTGGCCCCCCATACAAGCAACAAACCTGGCTTTGCAAAGGCGTCAGCGGCGTTTCCAGGTTCTGAAACGGCAAGAACTTTGCGGCTTTGTCTGATGGCAGACCGCGCGTGAGACACATACTTCGGTCAGTCAAACAAAGAAAAAAAGATTGCCATGCCTGGTTCTTTCTTGTCCGACCGACATACCGATACCGCTTCGCGACGGGTTCTTTTTTGTTACATCAATCCAGTTCCTCCTTCTCAATCAAACCGCACCTTTCCATCCCTCTACGAAGTTGTAGGTATGTACCTATGTCGTACTCCGTACGAGGTCTTCCCCGCAGCCCTCGATCGATCCACTTTGAACGAAGCCAAGCTTCTGGTTCGCCATTTGACCTCCTCCCAAAGCTTGATAGCCCCCAGATTTAGTCACAGCTCGTGTGCGCACTGCCCATTTCCGGCCTAGTTGATCCTTCCGGTAGGTAGCTTCGGCCGTTCTGTCATGTTCTGTCATCGGTATCACCACTGACCAGTCTCCACGAATAGCACTGACACCATCCACCAGTTCAGCCACAACGCGCATCCCGCTCACTAAAACCCTCTCAGGGCCCTTACCGGAAGCTTCCGTTCGTCTCGTCCGTCAATTCACGTCAATTCAAGTGCATTTTCAAGGCAGCTACGTACGTCAAGGCAGCTACTTTTACATAATATCTACTTGTTTTCGGGTTATATGAGAATCCCGGTCACGTTCTTTTCCTTCATGCAGCCCTCGCCCCTGGGTGCCGTTCTCTTATCCTCATCCTTGGTGTCTCGGTCCACAATCAAGCAGCTGCGTCGCAACGAACCTCTTCGCCACTATCCATCGACTGAGACAACCTAACGCATAGTATTCGACCGTGTCTGAAAGCCTCGGCCGGCTTACATTTTGTCTCGATGACGACCGAGACAATCCCGCAATGAATTCGTCCTTAACCTCATTCTTGTTCGCCATCTTCTTCGTCTCCATTACTGCGACCAAGCTTCTTCGCCTTTATCTCAACGCTCATGGGTTTCCTGTTCTAGTATTTGTCGTTTGCCTCCCGGCATTTTTTCTCGCAGATGTCATCTTAATCAGTGCTGTCTGGGCCCTGGTATGTCGAAAGAATGGCGGGTTGGGTCTCTTTGGGTTTGCGGTGGGATGCGTGATTTGGTAAGTCGGCGACCAGACATTGTTATAGTCCATACGTCCATCTGGATGATGCTGACAGGATACTTTTACTTAATCTCAGTCTCGTGACCCTTGGGGCGGCATCATCTCAGTTAGGATTTTACTATCACACGGGAGGCGAGCTTGACTGGGGCGATGCGACCAAGTTTGCCTTCAGTGAAGATGGCCGCAAAGTTCTATTGAGCGAAGGTGCCACTCCTCTGTCCTTCGCCTGCGCCATACTTTCACTTTCCTGGATCGTCAAGTCACGGCTATCCAAGCTTGTCAGTATAGTCGTATCATCTGGTGCAGTCCATGCACGGTCAGGTTCGTCTCGATAATTCCTTCTCCGTCTCCTGAGGAAAGAAAAGCTTGAAACTGATGGTTGCTCAAAGCACTGCGATGGGTCGCGACAAGGACATACTCGAATTCAAAGTCCAATAAAGCCGAAACAGAATCGTCCCTTTTGCCCACTCGCGAATACGACTCCGATTCCGACTTCCTTTACGATTCTGATGACGCCAACACAGACATTACACACCATGAAACGCCTGGCCAACCTGGTAACGAAAATGTTGGTGGTCGCGCGATCTATTGCCCTCGTTTCGTTACAGGGGGATACTCCATGTTGGTCTTGCTCGCCTTACTCTGTATATTCACCATCTTCAACCATGACCGACCTTATAATCGTATGTTCACCACGCTGCCGCTGCCTCTCCTTGCTGTTTTTGCTCCAAAGTCGGTGGAGTGCTCATCGAGTTCGTGGCCTTTGCCGGCGCTTATTGAGAAAGTGAAATGGGAGAAACAGAATGGGAACTACAAGGGGTGGGCGCCAGGCTCAGCCAACGAGGTCATCGAAAAATATAGGCAAAGAGTGCCGGATTGGCTGCCATCTGAACTTCCATATGGGTTCGCTCGCTGGAGTCAGGATTCCAAGTCAGAAGACGTACAGACGCTACTTCACAATACCACTCTCTCACATGACGATGGATGCGCTGATCCACTGATACTGGACCCATACTATAACCCAGTAAATGACCCCATGAAGATCACAAATTTGGACAACCCCTTCTTGGAACCACTACAACAGATCATGCAAGAGCGATCCGTGAAGATCAAGCATATTGCTCTGATTTTGATGGAGAGCATGCGGGAGGAGCTCTTCCCGCTGCAGCAAGGCACGGGCTTTCACGACTTGATTATGAAATCCCACGACGAACTCGATCACGACGACATCAATGAGCTACTATCGCATATCTCACCCAACTCTGAACGCATCACTGGCCTGAGAGGCAATTGGATGGGTCAAAATGGCACAAGTTTTGGCAGGCAATTCTCAGAGTGGAACGACGAGACGAACCCAGGATTTGGCGGAATCAACATTCGGGGCGCGCTTACAACGAGCAGTGTTTCAACAAAATCTTTGGCGGCTGTCCATTGTGGCACATGGCCATTAGCTGTGGACATGTTTGAAGAGGCAGAAGCAGAAAGCTACCAACCTTGCCTACCACAAGTCTTGGAGCTATTCAACAGAATCAAAGCGAACAATTCGAGCGATGATTTTCGTGAGCAGCAGTGGTATCCTGCCTTTTTTCAGGCTGTTACCGATGGATATGATCGGCAGGACAAATTCGACGACAAGATGGGGTTCAAACATATCGTTAACAAGAATCGTATCAAGCAAGACGCGCTCGACAATCCCGAGTTGGAAGAAATTAATTACTTTGGATTCCCGGAAACTGCGCTCAAGTCGTATATAACAGATTACATCACGAATGCTACGGCGAACAATCAGCGCATGTTCATGTCGCACTTCACGAGTACGACCCATCACCCGTGGGCGACTCCAAAATGGTTCAACGCGAGCGAGTACATGGGAACAGCCCACGGATTGATGCAAACGCACAAGGATCTCAACAGCTACCTCAACACCGTCCGATTCACCGATGCGTGGATTGGTCAGCTCATGCAGATTCTCGACGAACAAGGCATTTCCAACGAGACTTTAGTCGTCTTTGTCGGGGACCACGGGCAAGCGTTCAAAGAAGACGTCAGCAAGACGGGCACATATGGGAACCCACATATCAGCAACCACCGAGTCCCCATCACATTTCGACATCCGCAGCTACCTCGCGTGCAACATCAAGTCAATGCAACCTCTCTCAGCATCCTGCCTACCATTCTCGACCTTCTCGTGAGCACCGATTCACTAAATCCAAAGGACACGGCCGCAGCGGCAGATCTTGTTCAGGACTATGAGGGCCAGTCGCTCATACGACCGTTCAAAGCCACGCACAAGGGACGACGAGCATGGAATTACAGCCTTGTCAATCCAGGCGGTCGCATGCTGACGATTACATCATCCGATACCCCATGGAGGCTGGTCCTTCCCTTGGATAAGAAGACGGAGTACATTTTTTCGGACCTCGGCAGCGATCCAATGGAATTAGAACGTGTGCTGGAATGGTCCTTGAGCAGCTTGGCTTCTACAGTGCGTCGCAAACACAGCGAGGAAGCGGCAGCCTGGCTGCGTGAAGCCGAGAAGGTGGGTCTCTGGTGGGCATCGGAGCGCAAAAGACTTTGGAAATACAACCCGTCATAAGCAGGCAGATTGTATTCCGTGGTTTTGCTGCTAGTGTGGCCTTGGTCCTACTTTTTTTCTTGGATATGTACATACTTTGGGTATTTCGGGGGACAATGCTTGCATGGGGCTTAGTATACCTGATTTGGCATGGAATTCCTTGCCCATCTAGATTCCCACTTGTCGTTGATCAAGTTTTGTTTTCTGGGCCTCTTTCTTTTCTCGGAAGTCTCTTCTCGGCGAACTAGCTGAGATGTATTTGTATAAACAGCAAGCATTTCTGCAGATTGTAGTATAGCCGGGGTATTGAGCCAAAGACCAGCCTCTATTGTATATGAATTACTTACAACCACCATATTCTGTAACATCTTGTTCTATGGTGTTGTAACTTGTTACTTGTGTCTGATGGTTTCGAGCTTTAGGCTCGGACGCCATAGTTGTAGGAGCTTACCATCCCTACAGGACCCACATGCACGGGCATAGTACGAGGAAAGGAGGCCATTCCCTACTTCCTCAGTGCCTCCTCTCATTTCCATTTTCTTACTTGATCCTAAATCACTCGATCATATTGGTAGGCAAATGCTCTCAGGATGGGTAATCTGTAACGATACTGAGCTCTGACAAATAAACAAATAATGGGCATGTCTCACGCGCGATAGACCCGTAATTCGAATATGTTTTGGTGTACGCAACACGAGAGGTTTCTGTGGCTCCAAGCACAGCGACCACACAGAGATGAATCACGAAACGCAAGATATATAAACCAGTCCAGAATCGTCTACATGATTACTTTTATCAATTAATATTGCTATGTACTATTTCAAAAGTCTAAAATGAATACGCGCTCCAAAGATAGATGCAACCCTTATTTTATCCCATGTTCATTAGGCGTATACTCAAAAAAACACACATCCAAGGCGTCATCAGCGAAGCTAGAAAGACAGCACAATCGTGGATTAATTATGCGCTCTTCGTTCCTGCATGCTGCGTCTGCTTCTTCTTGATCGGCTACTTCCATTCATAGCAGCCAGGATGCGCTCCGAGCCAAGCTCTCCGGCAACCATGACGGCGAACTGAGGATTGACGGTAAGGGGAGCTAGGATCGACGCATCCACGACGTGAATGTTCTGCGTGCCCATGACTTGGGTGTTCGTGTCGACGCACTTGCCGATACGGCAGGAGCTAGACCAGTGGTTGACGGCGCCAACGGCATAGGCAGACGGGCTGGTGATGTACTTTCGGATCTCTTCTAGGCTAGAATCCCGCGCAATGTTGAGGGGAGTCAGACCGTCCTTTGCGGGGGATGTGGGCGTCGAGGGGGGGAGATGCTGGAACAAATCGTGAATGAAACCAGCAATATCCTCAGCGTCCCGAGGGTTGCTGTAGAAGACATCCTCGCTGGGCAGGGCGGAAAACTTGCCATCCTCAGAGAGCACAACACGACCGGAAGACAAGAGACCAGACGTTCCGTAGATGTTCAAGGTAACGGTGTTGTCACCGGTGAAGTCGGAGTAGCCAGCCGAGTTCACGGTGCCTTGGACTCCGGAGCGTGTCCCGTCTGAGTGGTTCATGTAAGTCCAGAAGACGGAGGTCTGGGAAGCGAAGCTGTAAGGACCGGTTCGCGAATTAAGGTACATCTCTTTGTCTTGCTGTTCCGGTTCCGCGTACTGGTAAACATAAGACTTGATGTTGGGCGACGACAACTCGATGAAGGTGTTGGGATTGTCGAAGAGGCCCTCGCCGACATGCGGTTGAACGATCCAGTTGGTCTCGTTGTACGGCGTAAAGGACTTGGCAGCCAGCTGGGAAAGGGCTTCCTGAGGACCAATACCGGAGTACATGAGCATCTTGGGCGACAGCAAGGCGCCCGCGCTGAGAACTACGCGACCCTTGCCGGCGGTGAGTTTCACGGACTTGGTCTCGCCATTGGCCAGCTGCACCTTCACAGCGGAGGCCACACCACCAGCCTGTTCAACGTACTTGACCGTGACGCCAAGCTGGAGCTGGAAGTTGCTACGAGCCAGAGCACTCTGCAGGTACGTCCGGGTTGGTCCGCCGCGCTGTCCACCAATGTAGTTGTAAACGGGACGTCCGAAAACGGCGTCCTTGTCGTCAATGGTGTCCAGGAACGACACATTGGAGTAGCCCGCGCCATCGACGATCCACTTCTGTACATCCTCATAGCCGCTCTGCAGGTAGAACTGGCCGTCTTGCGAATAATGCGTGATTGCGGGCTGTCGCTGCAGGAGCTTCTGCACAGAGCCTTGGACGTCGGAGCTGTGCCAGCCGGGGGGGTGGTAGTCGTCCCAGTCGGACGCAGGAGGCTGGAAGTACAGACCTGCGTTGATGGCGCTGTTTCCACCGACTGTGCAGGCTGCAAAGGTGGTTGATTGCTCGGAAGAGCAAAGAAGGCTGGATTTGCCGTTGAAGATGGTCGTGTCTAATCAGGGGTAGCCATAATGCGTCAGCACACGAGATCGTCGGCCATACACATCATCATACATATCGTGCGGATGTTGTATGTGCTTTACAAAAGGGACAGAGAAATTACTACTCACATAAACCAGGCACATCGACTCTGCTCAGATTCGTGCCACTCAACCAGTCAGGTCGTTCCTCTCCACCAACAACACCATAAGACTTTCCTCCTTGCTCCAACAAAAGTGTCCGGTGTCCCGCCTCGCTCAGTCGGTCTGCGACGATGATACCAGCAGTGCCAGCACCAACGACAATGGCATCCCAGGTTTGAGAAGCCCAGTCTGCCGTCGTCGCCGCTGCAACGGGGGCTGCTCCCACCGCCGCCACAACCCCAACGAGCCTTGTAAGAGCGGAGTGCATGTTATATTGTGCTCGAAAGTAAAGACAAGCAACTCAATGAACGATGAAGTCGAAGCTGACGATCAAAAAAGGAAACCGCGATGGGAACAACGTGCTGATGAACTGCCGTTTATAAAGCTGCGATTTGTTTTCCGTTTGCTCTCGCGCCAAGTCGGCGCCGAGCCGAGTCCAACATGTTTTTTTTCACCATTTTTTTTTTAGTTCGCTCTAGCCTACATGATCGATCTGCTATTCTTGGTACAGTAGCACGAAGCTATTGACACCCGTTTTGCGCGGTAGAGCTTATGGACCTCTCGTATTTTCTTCAGTATCGCCTAAGTGGGACAAAGCACGGGCATTGCGGACTCGGCAGACCGGCAGATTTATTAGTGCAAGTTTGTCGATTCAGTTCTTGAATCTTGGGTAACTGTGCTGCGTTGTATTGACCATCTTGGGACTACATACTGAGTTCAATTTTCCCTTCATAACCTATTTGTTCCTTCTTGCTGGATTCCATTTGGAGTTCGAGTTCGCTTTCTGAGTCTTCTTTGAAAGATGATGTAGGTCTGTACCTAATCTTGGAAGTTCATTTGAAGGGGCTCAACTGCAGAAGATTTGCGCTTATCTCTTTTTCGGTGGTGTGCCGTATATCTCGGTCTAGCCTTGCAATAATTCCAGGGTTAGCAATCATATCATATGTCTCTCTGTCCATCAGGCAGTCCAACGACGCATTCGAGAAGACGAGCAACGTCGAACGAAGCCCGGCATTACGGAGTAGATGCGGCTAGCAAGGAATTCGAGATGGGTAACAAAGAACACGAGAAGTTTTGCGCTAGAAAAGTCTGAAGGACCCAGACCCCTTGGATCACTCAGACGATATTCGTAGCCGAAAGCCTCATCTCGGCAACGGCGCCTCCAAAACAGGCTAGGCAATCCATCTGATGGCCGAGCGCCGAAGTTCCGATGCTTTGGCACCCATTGCGTCGTCGGGTGTGATGAACTGGCCTAGGGTGGTTGCTGCACTCTAGCGTTGACAATAGGATTGTTTCTCTTGATGAGAAAGAGAGGAGAAAGTCCTCTCGTCCCCTGATGCTATCCTAAGATAGGTACCTACTCCGTACGGAGTATGTGCAAAGATGTGCGCGCCCCACTCTCTCGCACTACTCCGTAAGAAGGGAGCCAAAGCTCGAATCCATGACATCGGGAGCTTATTGCGCTGCTTGATCTATGACGCCGGAAGTCGGTGCCTGCAGGACTCGTAGAGCAGAATCGTCATCGTGGAGCAGCAGCAACTTGCAAGACAATCCCGTCAAGCATGGATAAGGCTTGGCGATATGTGCGGAAGTTATGCGTGGGGCGTGGGAACATTGCAACAACTTGCAAGCGAGGCATGAGAGTTGCCAGCCGGGAGACGTGGCCCATGGTCCATGACATCAATTCTCTGTTTTTGTGCGCGAAGGGTCCAGCGTCTGGACTCTGCAGTCCGGGGGCCCTGGGCCCGCCGCCGCCCTCGTGGCGTAGCTAGGTATGTACCTTGTACAAGGTACTTATCTCCCTAAGCCTTAACTTTTAAGGTTCAGTGGAAGACGCAAAAATAAAATGAATCTCCGTCTACCGTAGGTACCATGTATTTATGTACATACTACATGTCTCTTCCACGTAACTTGTAACTTGTAAGTCACTGGATTGTCGCTTGATATGTAACTATCTGGATTTTACTCAATTGCAGATCTCTATGTAATAAATTGCAGAATGGTATGCATTCGTGCTCTGTAGAGAAATGCCATTGCGTATCGTGGTCTAAAATGTAGTGAACCAACTCTTTTTGGCCCAGATGCTGTTTGTGATTACAGTTTACACCGCCGGCACTGGGCTGAGGGCTTAAATATGCGTCAATCGTGAATGGCGTCGCCGTCCACAGCAGCCAAGCTCACAGTTCGCGCGAGGCGCAGTTTGCAGAGTTGCCTTACCCCCTGACGAATCTGATCGTGCCACAACTCGACTCAACCGTCAAAATCTGCCATGAAAATGCTTCTCCCGTCCTCCTCAACACATTCGCTCTCGTCTCCCTTGTCACGGTGAATTCAATGCACCGCCCTGGCAGCATGACCATCATCACCCATCGCCATCCATGCGTCTGACCCTCGTTTTGCTCGCTGGCCTCAGTGCCGCGCTAAGATTCTCCGTCCCCCCGGTCGAGGGCACCGAATGGGTCGAAAGCCGAGCATTTCCCCTCTTCTCTCACGAGCAATGCACCGGCGGCAAAATCGACGGCAATCACTTCTACATCCCCAAGAGCCCCAACCTAGATCGCAGCGGACCCGGCTGCAACAACGGCCACCTCCGCGCCCAGCGTCGCTACCACAACGACTACTCCTCCGGCGTGCACCAGTTTGGCGGCGCCTTCACCATCAACTCCGTCTCAGATACACGCATTGCCATCAGACAGATCGTCGACGAAGGCCGTCATCAACCTTACTTCACGCTGTGGGCCGGAAAATGGGGCAAGTTATATGGCGTTGACGGATATCAGTTCTTTGCGAGGCACATTGCCAATGTTGGCAAAGCCGTCCGTCTCAACACGGTTCATGACGTCGAAAAGGGCCGCATCAGCTTGTATATTGACGGCAAAGAAATTTACCGAGACACGAGGGCGCCACGGGGCAGCTTCTATGACAAAATTGGCGCGTACGTCACGGACAAAAGCCCTGGGGGAATGAACATAACGTGGGACTATGTGCAGTTCTGGCACAAGTGAGGAGTACTCGATACCTTCTTCTTCATGCTTGGAGACCTCGATGGCAGCGTTTGGCGTTCTTCTTTGTGTTTGTAGGCCTCGGAGACAGCAAGAAGGGTGGACATATATCGCGAAGACGCTGTCGTCTCAACCTGTCCTGACTGTTCACTTATTTATCAAATTATTGATGGAAAGAGGGAATGGGTGGTCTTGGAACTTTTAGCGTTCTGAATAGCAACCTACGACAACTAGATAACTTGACAGCCATCTACAAAATGTTTCTCAACCAACTCTTGACCTTTTTGCCCTGCTGCGTCTCGGTTCTGTCCCCTGCGTACATATTATACACCGGCGCAACATGGCCTTCTCGAGGCCCAACGAAGAATTCTACGTTAGGAAGTGCAGCCTTTTTGCAGCATTGTCAGTAAAGGTTCAAGTATTAGAGCGGAAGAAGAGGAGCACGCATGAATTCGTATGAGGTGGAGTAAGAATGCAATCCCAGAAACCGATTCTCGTAACAGCGGGCGATCGATGGGGGCGCCAAGGGAAGAGGGACAAAAAGGGGGAGGAAAAAGGCCGCGATAATTACCTGCAACTTCTCCGCGAAATCCTCAATTGCTGGCAGCATAATCTCGCTCCCACCACCACAGATCAAAACCTGCGCCACTGGAAAGGCGCCCAGCCAGCTCGGAGGCGCGGCAGACGCGCTCGTATAGTAGTCCTTGGGTGCTCCGCCCAGAAACGCGCCGGCCCACGGCCCATCCACCTCCGGCGTAATCAAGTCACCGCCCGAGTATATGCCCGCGAGCCGCGCGCTGTGGTCCTCCCCGATGAGCGTCCACGGAGCAATGGCGACAACGCCGGCGAGAGGCTCGTTCACCTTCAGCGGCTCAATGGCTGGATGCGTATGCGCCAGATGCGACAACACCCCCATGGCCAGGTTGCCGCCGGCTGAGTCTCCTCCGAGGAGCACCTGCGCCGGCGCCCGGCCTGTATGTTCGAGCACGTATCGCAGGGCCTCGACCGACTGCGTGAGTTGTGTCGGGTATGCCGCGCCGGGGGCGAGGGAGTAGGTCGGGACGAAGACGGCGAGATCTTGGCCGTGGGACCGAGCTGATGCGACCAAGCCGTCGAGGAAGATGAAGTAGCCCATATTGGCGGGCAAGCAATAACCACCACCTGTAGGCCATTACATCTGTCAGTCACCCGTCGATTATGCCGTCTCTTGTGAGGGATCAGATGGAAGATTTGGGGGTCGAGGATCAATCCGTGGGACAGCACTTACCGTGATACCAGATGAGCACGTTTTTCGCATTTTTGCTCCCCAGCCAGTGCCCCTGAGCCCCGTGGCCCAAATCCACCGTCTCCGGCTTCATATTTGCTGACCGGGCATATTGTGTGTACACGACGCTCGTCAGAGGCAGTATGAGTCTACACGCGGAAAAGGCAAGTCAGAGCTAATTCACCCACAAGTCGTTGCTTCGTATTTTCGTATTTTCTCTGCTGATTACACCAAGGCCCAGGCATCGCTTACTGGAACTGAAGAGGCGTGAGACGCGTCGTGGCTTTCCGCAACAGCGCATACGCAATGTGCAGGCGGATACTCGGAGGATCCCTTGGACTGCGGAGAAAGGCCGTCAGCGCGGAGAAGATGGCCACACCCACGATGCTTGCCACCGCGGGAATCAGGTCCAGCTTTTCCAGAAGGGAGAGTTGACTTGTCGCCTTTGTCTGCATCGTAATGGCCGTGGCAGCGCAGTATCGAGTCCGAGATGGCAGTCCCACGATGGCGGTTAAGTCAATTGGGCCCCATGCTTGGCGAAGGACGCGATTTCCTCTTTTTGTTGTTTGTATCTTCCCTGGCCATATTCTCCATCCCGCCCTGACTGCCTTCTGCCATGCTATTTTCTAGTGTCTGATCGCACACTACTCGACGCTTGCGACAATGGGCCAGGCCGCGGCCGAGAAACGAAGAAGCAAAAAAATTAGGTACAAGTGAGTTGATGGGGAGGCGCGCACAATCTGCAGTGCTGCACGTCCCTCGGATGCTCAGCGAGTCAGCGCCATTGTTCTTGCGGGGACCAATCGCAACTGCGAAGAACCTCGGTGGTCTCGTTCTTCGTGCGTTTGGGTGCAAGCCAGACAGGCGTCTAGTAAATAGTTTGCCATTGTGGATAAGACCTAACTTGTACGTACAACAGAAGGGAAACAAAGGTGTGAAGCGCTACCTAATGGTAGGTATCTACTACATATTGCGATGATCAATGGTGACTACTACTCGATCTAGTGGGTGTCTTTTTTAAAAGTTTCACCCACGAGTACCTAGCTCTCCATGGAAACCATTCTTGCAGATTGATTGGGAGGGTAAATAAGTCGCATGGGCATGTTGGCGGGGACAGCTGTGCCCACCAAAAATTCGCATTCGAGGATAGAGTGTTGCGTCAACATGAAGGCGGCAGACTCTGCCGAGCACAAAACTCGCACTTCCCATTCCGATTGTGTCGGAATCGCTGATAACATCACGTGGCTTGGGTGCGCAGACATGCACGCTCATTGGCTGCAGCACCCACCAGGGCAGGAAGACTCTGCTCGTGGCCTCAACGGAGCGGTCCTTTCCTTCTTTCCCTTTTAGACTATGCATATACGGAGTAAACGAGATGAATACACAACACCACAGCCCAGACCTTTGGTTACGTATTCCTATGCATCAACATTGTCTTTTCCTCTTTTGATATACCGCGGTACCTGACGTTCCCAACAGATTGACCGGCCTGAAACGCAGCTCGTAGTTGTTCGGTCCCATGAATCTCATGGTAGTAACTTCGGGCGATGTTTCGAGGATGAGGACCCTCATGGCGCATGCAACATTTCCATACACCATAGCACCGTACGGTGTACCAGAATCTGATTTTTTTGAGAACATCACCATTCGTGATGAACTGCTGGGCCTCATCGTTGGAAATTGAGTATGTCATACGAGGCGACCGCGTACCTGAAGCGGTACTGGCTAAACCACCACAAGGAGCAGCTGGTGAAATGCTGGACCGAGGACCATCCACATTTCGGAATGACAGAGACTAGCAGAGCTGAGGGTGGTCACAAGGTGTTGAAAGAATGGCTGAACGGTAGCCAATCGGACTTACGATGGCTTTTCAGCCGCCTTGATCAATTCTACGAACATCATGTCAAAACAGTAACGGAAAAGTGCCACGTTAACACCCACAA
>QEQW01000481.1:0-21140 GCA_004016085.1 Claviceps quebecensis
AAAAAAAAAAAAAAAAGAAGAAAAGAAAAAGAAAAAGAAAAAAAAGAAAAGAAAAGAAAAAAGACGAAACATGTCGTGACCCAAATGCCTCCGACCTCCGAAGGGTCCATCCACACCCTCGGAACTTATAGTCGCAGACCTTGCGTCTATCGCTATACTCCGTGCATACATACATACATACATCCCTTTGCATTACGAAAGGAAATAGCTAAGATAAAAAAAGGGCCATCGTGTGTTCGCGGAAAGCCTTCTCATTCTACTCCGTATGCATTGAGAGCGTGGACTAGGGCCCCAACGCAATCGAGTCACTTGGATCCACGAATCATGAGGAGTAGAATTGAGAGGTTCTCAACCCGTTCGTATATCCGTATGAGCGTATGTTCATGTCAGCATATGTGACAGCCTGACAGATCTTGGACTCTTGTGTGCCACAACTTTGGAGATTCATCCCTGCAGCCACATCCTACGGGCATGTTAAACCCACGAATCACGATAGATACTTGCTTCCAACTCATCCATGCAACTGCTGCTTAAATAAGTCTTAGCTAGCAATACAGCGTGTAGCATAACAGAGCGTAGCATATGTAGTAGAGACTTAACAAGGATAGAATTGGGTTCCAGGGTGCAGCATAGAGCATCAACCCCCCCCTACACAAGTGTTCTGCCCGCACGAGCAAGACAGAGAATTCTTTTGCAATGGTAGTCCGTAGTGTAAGATCGAACCGCAGCTTCCTAGGGTATCTAAATGATCGAGTAGAAAAATAACGCCATGCAGAGAGAAGAAAGAAAGAGACACGCCAGAAACAAAGCCAAGATGACATAAAGACCAAATCGTCCACAATAGAACCCATCTGAGTGCGCAGCCTCTCGCAGCAACTATTACACACAAACGCATCCAGCGTCACAACTAGATACGCGTATTGATAGGCCTCCCATTCTCATCCTGGTCATCTTCCTTCCTATGGGGATTCCTTCTCCCGGCCGTCACCTTCATTTCTTCCTTTTTCCCCAGCACTACGAGATCGAAGCCAGAGGGTAATACGGCGTCCGCGAGGAGAAAATCCACTTTCATATTGCGGGCTCGATCTCGATATGCCTGCTGATTGCGTCGAATCTCGAAGCGGTGCCCGTGCTTGCGATCAATGACGGACCACTTTGCGCGTTCCAACGCTATGAGCTTAACGAGGAGGGTTGAGTCGTCGTCGGACCACGGATTGCGCTGCCTGGTGATGGCGGGAAAGTGGGGGAGAGAAGGCGGAGGGGACGCGGTGACGAGGCGCCGGCGGGAAGTTGCGGTTGGGGCAAGGTCTTGGGCGCGAGCGTGATGGAGGTTGCGCTCTCTCATTGCCCTGACGTTCTCCAGGTTGGGCCGGTCGGATGCGGGAATGGAGGTCTCTCCATGAGGGAGTGTTGCGCGGTGAGGCATACTGGATGACGGCATCGAGCTGCTGGCTGGTTGTTGACTGGGAAGGGTTTGGCGCTTTGATGGGGGGACCGGGTCACCGTCGACCCCTTGACCTAGTCGCCTTTTGCCCGTGGTGGGAAGTGAAGTGTCCGAATCTCTTTCCAGGAGCATTCCTGTTGCTAGACTACAATCGCTTGATGCGTCAAGAGGCGGTTCACGCTGCAGCCTGACACGAGGTTCCTTTCTGTAATGAATGCAAAAAAAGCCAGTCAGCAAGTGTTGAAAGACGGAAAGCGACAACTGGAAATCAGGGACCTACTTGTGAACACCAGGTGAGCGGCGCTCAATGTGGACTTTGACTGGGGAATCGAGCACAGACGGCAAAGACCCCAGCGCGTCTCGAAAAACGTCTTCTTCACTCGCGTTACTATCACCCTCCGCTTCTTCCTCCGCTTCTTCCTCCGCTTCTTCCTCCGCTTCTTCCTCCGCTTCTTTCACCAGCCGATACTGCTCAAGGCACCGTGTGTACACATCTTCCAGCAGAGTATTCAAGGGATACTCCTCTTCAAGTCTCCGTACACCTTGATTATCTTTGTCTTTGCAGATTACGGCTGCAAGTTGCCGAATTCGGGAAGCTATGTTTTGTACCTCTTTTTCAGTCTCTTCGGTGTCGCAGAGGCTCTTAAATGGTCCCGCGATATCGTTGGGACTGACCTCATGGCTGCTATCGTCCTTGTTGTTGTCGCTCGCGCAGAACACCGAGGCAATCGCCGCAGCAACATCCGGCTCACCAGGCTGAGCAGCGAGGGTCCAGATGAACACCTGCGTCCGAATTTCAAGCGCGAGAGATGACAAAGAACTGCAGTCTGATGTGGTGACAAGGAGCTGTGGAAACGCGACATCCAAGTCTTTGAGAAAGGACAAGATGTCCACAGGATCGTCGTTGAGGATTTGCTGAATGCAATCGATAGCATGCACCAGATTTGCCGCTAGAGAGGCCCGTATGATAGAGGTGGTTTCGGGTTCTCTGCGATCGGCAAATTTTTCCAGCAATAAAAAGTCGATAAAGTGAGATTGGGAGGCAGGATAATTCAACGCTTGAGTATAGAAACGAAATGCGCCGCGTTTTGCCTTGAGAATGACAGCAAATACTCCATTGCCATCGTCTCCATTGTCGATGTGCTGTTTTAGATCACGCGTGACTTTTTGAAGATCCGGCAGCAGACGGGTCATGACTTCGTATTGGATCTCCCGTGCCTCACTGACAGCAGCATCGTCCTCTTCACCCCCGTTGCCGTAATCTTCATCATCTTCTTCATCTTCTTCATCTTCGTCATCGCCATCATCTCCGTTATCACCGTAATCTCCATCATCTCCGTCTTGTCCTGCAACGTCTGCGTCAATCGAGTCTTCCATGCCTATTTTGCTGTTGTCTTTACCGTACTCACTTTCTCCGTCGGTTATAGAGGGGCCTGTTGATTTGCTAGCTACACTCCTGGCCTTGCCGCGTGGTTGCGCGTTCCGCGTGGGGCTGGATCCAGTCGAGAGAGAGCCTGGAGCCGACCTTCTTGGCGTTGCGGTAGCATCAGTGCCAGACATACTCTTCTGTCTGCGACCCCTCGCGCGTGTGATGATCCTGATTGTGCTGGCTGAACGTGCAACTGAACTCGCAACAGAAAGGCGATAGGAAGGCGACGTGGAAAGACTAAATGGCAGAAGCAAGGTTCCTAAGGTTCGTGACGGACGTGACACGATTACTCTGTGGCCTGGGTTTCGAATCACGTGATGCGCCTGCGATACTCTAACCCTAACCCTGAATTTATGAAGCTACCTTTCCTCCATTGTTACATGCGCCAGACTATGTATGTACCTCCTACAGGCTACACGCATTGCCGAGGCTGATAAAGGATGGCTATCATTGGCTTTGCTCAACTCCTTGCTCTCATTGCTCAACAAGCAACATGTCGCGAAACACGGACTACCCCGCCCACCGAGGACGGCCTCTCTATCGAATCTGTCAAAGCCTCTCAAAGGGACCCTGATGAAGGCGGAACGGCGGGAAGCGGCACGGACGCAAGGATAAGGTAAGTTGAACGGCAGGCACCATGCTAGACATTTGACACGCAAAGAGCCTGCAGATGCGAGCATACTGCAATTAGAATGTCAATATGTACAGAGTACCTACCTACCTAATCTGACGTCCGATTCAAGACGCCGTACATGGAAAAATGCGGTCATCCTTCTCAATAAAATTTTTGAGAAAGCCACGATGCTTGTCCAGAATGTCGTCTGCAAGCTGACGTGTAAGGGCATGTGATCAGTCACGAACATGCTCGTTAGATACCTACACATCAAAACGTCATATATTGCGAAGCCTGACACCATTGACTTGCGGCCTTACAACATGCTCACGTAGTCTTGCATCATTGAATGATCAGGACCATGCATTATCGTGGACACCATCCACCGCAGAAAATATGCCGACGAGAGTTTGTAGCAAAGCGATGTTCAGCGCGTCAGCAGTCTTCAGCCGGGCTCGGCTGTCATCACTGCTATCTGCTTTACATGTGCTTGCTTACTAGGCCAACTTCTTTCGAGTGGTGACAACTAACTTATCTGGGCCAAAGATGCCGAGGAAGTAGGCACAGCGCATTGAGAACAGCCAGGCCTGTGGAGATGTCCCATACCTCTTTTGTTTAGCAAAGAACTGCTTGACGGTGATCCAAGACCCTAACGCTTGCTCCGCTGAACTCATACAAGACAATTTTTTTTGGTATGCTGAGTGGCAGCAGGCGATGGGGTAAATGGGGCTGCGGACGATACATAGACTAGGGGCCAAAAGAAAAAAAAAAGCGACAGCCGAGACGGAAAGAAAACAGCACTAGGGCACCGGAGTATACTGACAGTGAATGCGATGTTACCCCATGCCAAAGAGTTCCATTCCCATGGTTTCATCATGCGCTCTGTTCCTAAGCCGTAGCAAGTAAGAGCCACATGGCCAATATCCCCAAGCCAGAGCGCCCACAGGTAGCTGCGTACGACGCGAGTCTCCGAGGTTGTGTTGAGCACGAACAGACCAACCAACGCCATGAGAAGATAGAGATTGCCGAGCTGCCTTGCCACAAGGATACCATTCTCGCTGACGGCGGCTGCTGGGACTGCTATCTGAGGGACTTGCTCAGAGACAAACCAAGCAGGATCATTGACGGCACCGAGGAAACCGGCAATCCTATTGGGGGAACAAGGTTCCCGGATAGTTAGCAATCCACCGGTGGTGTCTTCACATATACATCGATATTGATGTATCATAATGCACCTTCCAGGGCAGCTTGCTGATCAAGTGGCTGAGGACTGCAGGAAGGGGGCCGCCAATATCATGTACGTCGAGAAAAGCAGGTCTGGTAGGTACGTGACTGTGACTGTTATTGTGCGACTGTGGATGTGACTGGTTGCCTGTTCGTCTGGCGGCTAGTTGCAGACCGGAGACGGCAAATGTGACCAAACATCGGCGCACTACGACGCGAGACAACTCACAGTGAAATGGGCTCAACAATAGTGAAGACCAGCCGAGGGACAGTCGGCAGTAAGCATGCCATGGCGCGATTGAGGCCAACAAATGGAGTACAGGCAGTCCTGCAGAAGAATTTGGCGAAATCGAATAGCTCGTCCGGTATGCAGGACGCTGGGGATGTGAACCTGATGAAAGTGCAATCGACGAAGTTGCCACGGAATTTGAATCTTCGATGAGATGAGGGAAGATGAGGTAACTTCGCAGGCGCATCGCTGGGACTCCGTAGTACGAACACGAACTGGAGCAACGCCAAAGTTGGATCCAATTATCCAATCGGCGGCAAGCATCAGCCACGAGCAATGGAGACCCCCGTGGGTGGGACTTTGTCTCAATCGTCTCAATCTGGAACGCTTTGACAGCTGCAAGTTTTGGCCGCCGTCTCGTCGCATGTGACGCCTTCTTTCACGTGCTGCAGACCCGACATGGTGCCAGAATAGGTGGCACGACCGAATGAACTGGGGATTTGACCCAATGCCACGCACGTATGCCACTCACTCATGCCACTTCATGCCACTCACCTTGTGCAAAAGTCTAAACACGTCCCGAGTATGTCTCCCGCTCGGCCTTGGTCCATCCATGTGCCTTTTATATCGTCCTCGCGCCCCGGTTTCCGTCTCATCGTCGATCGAGTGCGATATTCTGGATTCCTCGGATTTCAGACCCGGGTTACCCATGAACGCATGCTGTTTTCCGTTCCGAGGAATCAATATAAACCAGTAGCCTCTCTGCGCACGTCTGGCCCGTCATGGCAACAATCGAACCGCGTCTGATTCATTTGCTCAATTACAACAATGGCACAACATCCTCGTCTCTGTTCCACCATGCTGACCTTCCTCCGTTGCATTCCTTACTCCCTCTCTCTTCATCAGAGCGACCATTGCCTCCTATCGAAGTCGATGGCGCATATCGAACCGATCGACCCAACGGTGCCTCCCAATATCCACATCGAACGGCCTTTGACAGAGAAGCCGCCGAGCCATCAAGCAGTCGCTCTCGAATCTTCCCGGACTTGAACGATGCATCAGACGATGCCTTTACAGACAAGAGGGACCGACAGTCCCATGGCAATGTTCAGCTTCCTCAGCCTATGAAGAGGCAAAGGTCAACCCAACATGCGCCTTCGATGCCGCCCATTATCAACGGCTTGCTCGAACCACCTCCGGATGCTGCCCTGTTTCCGCCCATGGCTTCGAACTCAAGTTATGATACCGAGATTGGCAACATCAGATACCTCAGTGAGATAGCCTACGCAGCTATGGAGGAACGTAGGCCTGCATCTCCTCTGAGATCTGCAACCCCAAGGCCTACATCCCCTCCAAGGCCTGCATCTCCCTCAAGCGACAAGTCTCCGGCCAGAAGTAGGAAGCGAGCTTCCAAGCCGCGCAGAAGATGGTCTGAACAAGAGACCAAGCACCTGCTTCTAGGCGTGAACCGCCACGGGGTGGGCAAATGGACGAGCATTTTGGAAGATACGGAGTTCAAATTCGATCGCCGAACCGCTGGTGACCTGAAAGACAGGTTTCGAACATGCTGTCCTGAAGAACTTCGAGGCTTGGGCAAGCCATCAGTAGGGGCGTCATCGCAAGACATGGGCCGCCGAGCTACCAAGACGGGCATTTACTCGGAAAATATCCTCATCGAAGACCCCCCTTCGCCGCGATTTGATTTCGATGCGATTTATAAACAAAACGATGCGATGTCTACGCAGAAGAAGAGCCGTGCTCATCGAAAGAAGCTTGAGGATCTCGCGGAGCTAGGCATTCACGGTCCTTTCAAAAAGTCGCATAGACGCGAAAGACGCCCATTCACTGAACGCGACGACCGCGAGATCCTCGAGGGACTCGCTATTTATGGTCCCGCATGGACAAAAATTCAGCGTGACACTCGGTTCCATCTGTCCAACAGGCAACCAACTGATTTGAGAGATCGCGTTCGAAACAAGTACCCAGGAAATTATCAAAGCATTGAGAAGGCTACCTTGCATCCCAACGGTGGAGCTCGTGGTGGCAAGGTCCTCGAGCCCGCTGTTGACATGTCCATTGACAGCTCTCTGACGCGCCCCAAACAGTCTTCCAAACAGTCTTCTAAGGCACCTGCTCTCTCCGACCGTCACACTCCAAGGGACGATTCTTCTGCCTGGCCGTTGCACGTTTCCGAGCCGTCCAGCTACGCTTCTCCGTCCCAAAGCTTCGAGTTTACTGAGCCCAGCGGTGCTCACTTCATAAGTGGTGAAATGGACATCTCCAGGCTTTTGCTGGATGACTCCAGAGCCTCTCATCAATTTTCACGATATGGCACTGGCTCTTCTCCCTTTTCATCGTCTCCGCCAGGATTTATGAGTGAAACACGCCGTGATCATCATGGGCAGTCCTCGACCAAATGATGATTCGAATCGTCACGAAGGTCTGGAAAGAAAGAGGAAGTACTTCTGCCAGACTTTTGGCGTAGCAATGTTATTATTGTTATCTTTGTATGTATTGAGACTTGTCGTTCACTTTAGAGGAACCTTGGATGAGAAAAGTGCCACCACAGCTTGGCTTGTTTCCGGTGGTTCTCGAGCCTCGGTAGATATAGTATACCGTCGCGCTCTGAGAGGCTGTTCGGGCTCGGCAAATCGTAAGGAAATGACGTGGTTAACTCAATGTTTTAACGAAACGAAACGGATGAAATAAAATGAAAGCTACGAATCTGAGCAGCACTGTCCAAGATCTCATAACAGCCAACCCCATGATGTGAAATCAAGTAAGCACACAGAACTCAACATACTCATGAGCCACGTGTCTAGATCGACTCAGATGAGGAGGCCACGGTTGACCCGAGGCATCATGGGGACGCGTGCTACTCTTACTAAATTAGTCAATCTTGCCAAATTATGTCCATAGTAAGACTTGGCTGCTACGATAATTTGAGTCGTTTGATAGGCATGGTTTGATGATGATGAGAGGACTACGAAATTAGCACTCGTTGGGGCCGATGGGTAATAATAAGGGTACTGTATGTGCTGATCAGGTGCTACATCACATGACCTCCATGCTTGGAGTGGCCCCACCGCCTGAAAATTCTCGCTTCTGGACAGACACCCGAGGCAGTAGGGCACGAAACCCCTCAACCACCGACGCTAACGCGATTTGGCAGAGTGTAAAATCATTCGGCCCCTGGCATGCATTTTGCACTTTGGTTCTTCGAGGTTTGCTGGGAGTGCTGACATCTTTTTTTTCTTCATCACCGTTCATCGTCCTGATCCAGTCGACAAAATGGCCCGCGGAATGTAAGTCAACGGTTTAACTTCAAATTGCATTGGGCGAAACGGGATCCAAAGGAACAGCATTGCGAATTGCCTATTAATTCAAGCTCGTTCGGATTCCGCCCTTCGCCCTTGTCGCGTCAATAATGGCGAGCTTCAGGTTGTTAATCGTCGCACGATGCACTGACGTTGGATCTTTTGAACTGCAGCAAGAAGCACCAGAAGCGCCTTAGCGCCCCCTCGCACTGGTTGCTGGACAAACTGTCCGGTGTCTATGCCCCCAAGCCCTCCGCCGGTCCTCACAAGCTCCGCGACTGCTTGCCACTGATCGTCTTCATCCGCAACCGTCTCAAGTATGCGTTGAACTACCGTGAGACCAAGTCGATTCTCATGCAGCGCCTGGTCAAGGTCGACGGCAAGGTCCGAACCGACTCGACCTACCCTGCTGGATTCATGGACGTCATCAGCATTGAGAAGACGGGCGAGAACTTCCGTCTCGTATACGACACCAAGGGCCGTTTCACTGTCCACCGAATCCAGGCCGAGGAGGCCGAATACAAGCTGGGCAAGGTCAAGCGCGTCCAGCTTGGTCGCGGTGGAATCCCATTCCTGGTCACGCACGATGCGAGAACGTGAGTAGTTCTGTCAGACATCATTCAGCCGTTGAACCAAGCTTTGGTCGATTTTATCGAATCCTGCCCCCCCCCGGCTCGCCTCCGAGCAAGCCTCCGAACTCAACAGTTTGTGTGACGACTCGCACGTTGTCTCTTTCATTTGGAAAGACAATCTCTCGAGTTTGGGAGCGAGCCTTGTTGGAGAAAGGAGACGTTTCAACGGCTGTAATGTATTACCCTCCAACTGGCCCGAAGGATTGGCTGACGCTTTGTGTTTCGATATAGCATTCGTTACCCTGACCCCTTGATCAAGGTCAACGACACTGTCAAGATTGATCTTACCACCGGCAAGATCACTGACTTTATCAAGTTCGACACTGGCGCCGTTGCGATGGTCACTGGTGGTCGCAACATGGGTCGTGTTGGTGTCATCACCCACCGTGAGCGTCACGATGGTGGCTTCAACATTGTCCACATCAAGGACGCCATCGACAACAGCTTCGCCACCCGTGAGAGCAACGTTTTCGTCATTGGTCAGGACAAGCCCTGGATTTCCCTGCCCAAGGGCAAGGGAGTCAAGCTCACCATTGCCGAAGAGCGTGACCGCCGCCGTGCTCGCGCCGCCATCTAGATCGCTCACGAACTCTACATTTGATGCGGCCTAGTAGTGTACGCGGGAGGTGTCCATTTGTTGGTAGACTTTTTGAGGAATGGGTCAAGAAAGGGACTGCAGGAGAATATAAACGAGTCTCCCCCTTTTCAACAATTCTTTTTCCACTTTTTTTGGCATGTGAAACGGAGTCTCGGACTTGAGGAAAAACCTTTGTTTTTAAGGTCTTCGTATCAGACCTTGGAGTCCTGTGGTCGGCTGTTTGCGAAGCTTATGAGTAACAAGATCAGTTAAGCAAACAGCGTTTTGTCAAGGTGATTCCAAATGTAGCGTGACAGCCATGTTTGCATGTGTGAGTGTGAATGTGAATCGTAATTCGTGTCTGACAAACGATGTTTCTGGCGGATATTGCCGCTAATCAATTGTGTATCTGCCGTGAACTGACTTGACCGTCTAATAGAAATGGGGGGCCCAACAAGGGGCCAAGATGAACGCCGTAGGTATTTGTTAGTGGATCGCTCACTCACGTTCACAATTCATCGATCCCACCAGTGCTTTCATACATACGCTCTCGAAACAAGTTGAGGCAGGATGTTGCCTCTCCTGGTCAATCTCGATCGATACCCCGGAGCCAAAGACAGGCTGTCTCATCATCTCCTGCTCTGTACCAGATGCATCATGCGACCCATTGAAGACCCAGAACTACATGTTCATGAGGAGGCTAGGCAAGTTCCTTTCCGCTGGTAATCCGAGTGGAGAAGCAAAAAAGATGCCGGACCGCAGAAAATGCCTCGGTTCCTAACTTAGGTACTCCCCATCGGCAAGGCACGGACGGGGATTCCCGAATCCCGAGAGTCAATTGAGTGATTCTCTATTTACATAGGTATATCCTGCGTTGTACGGAGTACTCTGTACATATTCTCAAATCATGCTTCCCCCTCATCATCAGTCTTCAGCGCTGCGTCAAAGTCGTCAACCGCCCCTCAACTCAGCTCCTAGAGTCAAAACCGCGAGGGTGAGGAATGTCTAAGCCATCAAGATGAGCCAGGGCTGGCAGCAGAGGGAGACAAGACCAGACAAAACCATAAACACAATACATACTCCGTAGGTATGTATCCATCGCGGACAATGGAAAGAAGTCAAAGAAGTGCAGCCCGAGCCAAGGGTGAACCCTTCCGTCGGCAACCGCAGCCCCACCTTTCCTAACGAAACGCAGCGAATGGGACCCGACGACTCCAAACCATCCCCGCTCTCCGAAACCGCTCCCCCCCCCCTCCCCGCGCCCTCCATCTACCTAATTCCAAATGCTTCTAGTCGCATCAAAGTGGTTTGTATACATAGAGATGGTGTGGCTTGCTTGAGGTTTCAGGACGAAGCTGTATCTCAACTGGTAATGGAAATCCATGTTCGCGCATCTCAAAACCCGTTGTCTCGGGCTTGTCCTGGGGGGAAATCATCAAGTTGGCATGACATCATGCAAGTTGTTGGCTGTGTTTTGGTCCCCGGCTGTACGAGAACTTTTCTGGAGCAAAATCCAGAGCTCCATTCCCCGGGGTTTTGTCTTTACAAATCCAATTGCGCGGTTTTCTCCTTCCGGAAAGAGCCCCTCTTCATGTTATTATTACGAACGTTGGATTTGATTTGATTTTCCGGGCTCCCTTCTCCTCTTTATGGGGACTTTATGGGGGGGGACCCCGGGTTCAGCGCGGAGACGTACGGAGTATTTTAGTGCAGCGTAGGAAGCTCATCATCTTCTTTCCTCCTGCCTCTTTCCTCTCATCCTGCATCTAGAAGAAGAAGACAGTTTCCTCCAACTTATTACAACTCACAACTCTCACGTTACGTTACGTTACGTTGCGTTACGTTACAACACTTTTGCCAAATCTACAAGCTTTACTCTACAATCCCCCTTTCCACACACATCATGTCTGGTCTCAAAGTCGGCGATTCTTTCCCCGAGGATGTCGAGTTCACCTACATTGTGACCTCGGGTGACGACATTCTCACCTGCGGTATCCCCGGGCAGTACAAGGCCAGCGCCGGTATGTTCACAAAGCTGCTCCTTGCATGCGCGCCCCCCTATTTCCACAGATTGGGGCAGCAATAACAATGAAGACGGCTTCTTGTTCTTACTTGCCTTACCACCCCCCATGGCAAAGCTCCGGAACCAAAAACGCTGACACGAAGCTCTTCTTCGGGTATCATTAGAGTTCAAGGATAAAAAGGTCATCATTGTGTCCGTCCCCGGTGCCTTCACGCCTACCTGCCAGGCCTCCCACCTTCCCTCGTACATCAAGAACTGTGAGGCCCTCAAGGCTAAGGGCGTGGACAAAGTCATTGTGATTGCCTACAACGACGCCTTCGTCATGTCTGCATGGGGCAAGGCAAACGGCATCAAGGACGACTTCTTCATTTTCGCCGACGACTGTGGCTTCAGCAAGTCTATTGGCTGGACGATGGGCCTGCGCACCGCGCGATATGCTATCGTGGTGGACCACGGCAAGGTTGTTTACGCGGAGAAGGAAAGTGGTTCGGGCATAGAAAAGTCTGGTGCTGAGGCTGTCTTGGCCAACTTGTAGGTCTGGAATGTGCGGTGGGTTGGCTTCTTGTCGTCCGCGGATGATGTACCAGTAGAGGATTCGGGCCGTTGTGAGAAGCAACAAAAAAAAACCGGCGAATCTTGCGCGCGAAAGGAATAGAGTAGATTCAATCATGAGACATGTCTGACGAGTTTGCTTGCATCTTTCACTTCGGGAGACAGAATATCTCCTGCTCGAGTTGACACGAGATTACACATTATGCGTGTCAAAAAAGCAGCTCGAGAAACCATACAATCGCAGTCCAGAACGTGACTCAGTAGCAATTGATGTGTATTAGACGATTAGTACATAGTTCATGGTTTTGAGACTCAAGAGGAGCTATCGTTGGGCTGAGTTTGACAGCCGGGGCTTATCTGGGTTGTTGTGTATACCGTCAGGTAGTCCGTACAGTGTGGCCCTTCAGCTAGGTACTTCTTCACGCCGCAGAAGAACGTATTCGATATGATTGCATAATAAGTCAGGCCGAGAAGGGAGAAGTCGACCGATTACGTGTTTCGCAGACATTTAGCCCTTCTTTCAAGTCAAGTCAATTCAATTCATCTGACGTGGCGATGCGAAGGATGAAGACTGCATAATCTTCGGCATTGACATATGTAATGTGTTTCTGTCGAAGCCCCAAAGTCCGCCCCCTTCGACTCCCATTCGCATCATCGGTTTTCAGTATGTACATGCATACATAGCACCTTTGATTCATTCATGTATGTACGTGCATGTTTTTTTCGATCTGTAGCACTCTGAGGTGCTCCGGCGATGGGATAATGAAGTAACGCATTCATGTTTAAATTGTCATTACCTGCTAGTGTCCCCGTGCCGCGGATTCTGCCACGGGATTTCCCAACACCATGCCATTTACTCCCAAACCATGATGGGCCACCAGCCACTGATCCCTTCAGCATCCAACACGATCCCCTTCCCCGAGCAAAAATCAGACAAAACTGTTTAGCGAGTTCGAGCGGCGACCTTGACGGGCGCACCCTTGGCACCCTGCTTGCTGATGTTTCGCTGGGTCTGGCCCTTGCCGGCGGCGGCGGCGGACTTGGCCTTGTCGGCCTTCTTGGCGGCAGCGGCGGCGTTCTTCTTCTCCTTGCTCTCCTTGATGGCCTGAGCGCGGGCGGCGGATCGGGCCTCGGGCCGCATGGTGCGGCGCTCCTTGATCACATCTAGGGAGGCACCAACGATGGCACGCTGGGCCTTAACGGTGCGGCGGGAGCGCTTCTTGGCGACCTCCTGTGGAAGTTGTTAGCAGTTGCTCCGGCAGCCATAGCTCACTTCCCGATTGCTCGATTCTTCTTCAGGTCTTTGGAAGGGCCCGAGCCTGCTGTGTAGCATAGCCATGTCTGTTGTGGTATTCGAGTCGCCGCTTGTTCATCCTGAATGGTGTGTACGTCGTTTTCTTGGGGTTCTTTTCAAGAAAAAGAAAAACAACAGAAGAGAAGCGGGTTGATACGAGTGACGTGTGGCCGAAAGCTAGCGCTCGATACCAGACAGGCGAATTGCAAGAAGAACGAATCATCGAATCGGAAGGGCTAAACATATTCGAGTATAGATCGCGGACAATCGATATCGTACCTCAGAGATACCCTTGCGGTGTTGACGACGGTACAAGACAGTCCAGGCAATGCGACGGGGGTTCTTTCGCTGCAGGAACAACGACTCTGACTTTCCGTTCTGGAATCGGAAGACCTTGCTATCGCCACGGACGTAGATTTTACCCTTGAAACAAAAAAAAAAAGTCAGCAATGCATAATTTTGCCGTGCTCAGCGGATCTTATTCGTCCCGTTGCCATCGTCTTCATAGTTCCCTCCAGCTCGCGCGCGCTGAGTAGATTCTCTCTCCCTCCATCCCGCGTCATAGACAAGAAATCTATTCATTTCCATCCGTGACCTCCCTCGACCTATTGAACCTGTCCTTTTTCCAACTCCGCGTGCCATGCAGAGCACCTCAGCCCATAGCGACGGCACAGAAACATAAACTCAGACGATAGACAACAGGGCGAATATAAAGTTGAAGAAACCAGGACAAAGAAAGACGCGGTCGTACCTTGCCGGGGTAAATTCTCTGGCCCGAGAAGGAATCGTCGTAGGTTCGCATCTTGTCGCGATTGTGTGCTGTGAAGCGACAAGGTGTACTGGGTTGTCGATGACCGTTGGATTGTTGGAGGGGCGCGTAGACGTCGGGATGGGCAAAAAGTCGAGGCGTGATACAGAGCCAATTTCTCGAATTGGTGGTGTGTGGTCTAGCTGACTAAGCGTGCTAGGGCAGGCGAGAGAGCGATGCGCACGTGATCATTCACGAGCGAACTTGCCTAGGCGAGAAGAACGCGTTGTGGGGGGTTCGGACGGGAGCGGTGGATAAGGCTTCGCAATTCGGTTCAATTGACGAATGAGGTTGCTCTTCATTCGCGCTCTAAAACGACATCGTCTTCTCACGTTCTGTTTGCCACATGTATGTATGAGTGTGTGAATTTACGTCCAAAAACAAAAGTTACAGTTATAACGACTATATGGATTGTGATAAGCGGGAACTTGTGATATCGCTTCACCTCTTTCCTGTTTAAATGTCTACAACGCCCAGCGCGACTCAGATCGCTCGGACCGTCATTTCCCAGTTCAACAAGCTACCAGCCAAGCGCAAACCGACCATTCGAGACAATGGACTGCGTGAATGGGTTCCTTTGAGTGGCATCGTCGCCGAGAAGGATGGCGATCTGATATGTCTGGCTTTGGCGTAAGCAGCCTTCCCTTCTCTTCACTAACACGATATTCATTACCAATGGCCGGCCCTCGTATGGAGGAAGCGTCAGAGTATACCTACGATGCTTCTTGTCAAGTGAAGTCAAGTCATGCTCATTTCTCCCCATCTCCGCAGCACGGGCATGAAATGCCTTCCGGCGTCCAAACTGTGTGATGCAAATGGCAACGCCATCCACGACTGGCACGCCGAAGTTCTCGCTATGCGAGCATTCAACCGCTTTCTCCTGGATGAGTGTATGGCAAGCGCACAACATGGTCAAGCAAGTCAGGTCGTCGACGTGGTGCCTCCTGGCGCTGGTGGCCGACCCTTCAAGATCAAAGACAATGTGAGACTGCACATGTACTGCTCCGAGGCGCCTTGTATGTACTGTGCTCTGTCCCTGACCCTTTCTTCCGTGCCTTTGTATGTCGCTCAACTTGTTGGCGCGTTCCTCGTACACTGTAGTCTGTAAAGACGTAGTAACGTGAAGTGTTCGTCTTCTCATATTCTAACGGTTCTATTCCAACAATGGACATAAGGTGGTGACGCAAGCATGGAATTAATCATGGCCGCGCAAGACGACTCTTCGCCCTGGGATATCACTCCTCCATCAGCGCAATCACAGCAAGACACAGATCAACAATCACCATCACAATCGTCATCGGAAGCCACTACTGCGATTCTTCCTGGCCGAGCCTACTTCTCCCAGCTGGGAATCGTCCGCAGGAAACCCGGGCGGGGTGACGCGCCCCCCACGCTGTCCAAGTCGTGCTCTGACAAACTCTCCCTCAAGCAATGCACCTCACTGCTCTCGTCGCTGACATGCCTACTCATCGACCCTTCAAACGCCTACATAAATAGTCTCGTGTTGCCCTCTTCGCAGTACTCGGCTTCAGGATGTAAGAGGGCATTCTCCGAGCGCATGAAGGCCCTGGAGGGCAGCTCGTGCTGGCCCGGCGGGTATAGGTTTGCCCCATTCCGGGTCGAGACTACGGACGAGGAATTCGCATTTTCGCGCAGGGCAGTGGCCGTCAAATCACCAAACACGATCCGGGATGAGGCGGGCACAAAGATCAAAATCGCGCCGAGTAACCTCGCTGCTGTCTGGACGGGTAACGGCGTAGAAGAGACCGTTCTGGGGGGCGTCTTGCAGGGCAGGAGGCCCTTTGAGGAGAAGGGCGCCAGTAGCGTGTCCAGGCGGCGCATGTGGATGGCTGCGGAGGAGATTGCAATATCGCTGAGCAGTGATTGGGAACGTGTACAGCAATGCTTGAGCGGCCGGGACGAAACGAGGTATCAGGAGATCAAGGAATGCGAGATCCTGGCGGAAAGGAGGCGCGTGAAACAGCAAACACGCCAGTCTGCGTTAGCGGGATGGATTCCTAACCAAGGCGATTCGGGATTTTCCATTTCTTGTGGAGTTTGGAATTTATCAGGCTCCAAATAGATGCGGATGCTGTTTTGAAGCAAAGAAAGACTGGGGGACCGATACCGTCAGTCGCCCGTGAAATGCCTAGGACATGATACAGAGGGGGGAGGGGGGCACTACAATCATGCGAGTGGAAAGGGTGGCTGAACTATAGAGACTCCAATGCTTTGACTGTTCTCTGCTTCTATACCCTCCGACGTGGTTTCAAGGTCATATTCACGACCTAGACTAGCTCAGATTGAACGAGTGCCGTCACTCGCTTCATCCCACCGTCTCCCGTTGTTCACGAACCCGGAACCCGTTCATTCCGTGTTTTCGCGGAATGTACGAATGCAAAGGCTGAGGAGAGAAGGATAAAGAGCAAAGAATGTAAGCAGAGCCCGTAGATGATGAATCACTCTTTTCCTTCTCTGTTCCTACTCCGATCAGAAGACGGCGGCGGAGAACGTGCTTCCACGGTTCAAAATCGAATCTCCGGCAAACAAAAAACAGTACATCATTCTAGGGCCAAGCTCACGATGCTCCCGCCCTAATTGCTCACTGACAAATCAACTCCTAGTCACTACAGTCATATGGTGAACCGCTTCGTCATTCTCCCCGTATTCTTCCTTTCTTTTACGTGTCTTCATAAATACGTTGACCCGCCTCGTCTTTGAGGAGAGGATGGGATGGAAAAAAGATGATTCGACCGCCGCTTACTCCACCTTGTTCTCCTCAAAGTTCTCACCCTCGACCAGGTCGGGAATCTCATCATCGTCATCGCCCTTCTCACCCTTTTGCAAGTTCTGGTAGCTCTCGGCAAGCTTGCGGAGGGAGGCCAGAGAGTCGGGGCCGAGCTGGTTCAGGATGCCAGGAACAAGCTCAGTGAGCTCCTTGTCCTCGCCATTCCCGTAGATGGCAAACGTGTTGGAGGGCACAGCAGCGTGGACTGTGGGAGGTTCAAAACCAGGTTAGCATGGGAGCCAGAGTCGCATCTCAGAGAACAGTCATGGAGGTACAAGGGCGCAACGTCGGAGATGGGTGCCAAAGCAGGTGTGCATACCCTTGGGGGCGGAGAAGTGGATGACATTGCCGTCGGCCTTGAACATGTTGACCTCCTCGATGGCCTGGATGGGCTGAGTGTTCAACTTCTTCAGGGTCTGCTGAAGCTTCTTGTCATCGGCGCCGGATCGGGCAGGCGCACGCTTGACCTTTCTGCGGGGAGTACCCTTGCCACTATATTTCCACGACAGAAAGGGGATCCGACATTGATTAGCCACCTATCCCTTGCAATATAACAAACAAACGGTCGGTTCGGACGGAGATGGGCCGAGTTGTCGTGGGATAAGATGAAGCAGCTTGAAAACTCACCCTGGAAGGGATTGTGTCAGTACTTGTAGATGTGCCCTGCCCGGGCAAGATATAAGGCCCAGTCGTCATGGCGGAGTGTTACTCACCAGTTCGGGCGCTGGCGCCAAGCTTCTTGAGGCGCTCCTGAAGGTCGGCCATCTTGGAAGAGAGTGTGGAGGAATGAGCACGAGGGAGAACTAGAATCGCCCCGCCGATTTTTTTTTGGTCAGTCGCAAAATCCCCCACGATTTCGATTGGCGCGAACGGTTCCGGAGAGAGATATCCCAGCCGGACTCTGTCGAGATCCCCGAAAAGGCCTATTTCAAAAGAAGAAGCGTGTATTGAAGGGGAGGGCGAGCTACGTACCGAGGAAGATGAGGAGTTACGTCAAGGAGCTGATTTGTCGCCGACGGATAGACGTGGTGATGGAGCAAACTGAAGAGTCCTTTTTTGTGCGTGCCAAGAGTTTTCGCGTGTGGAACATGTATTGGCCGAACGGTGGCCCCACCCGAGCTTCCGCGGCTTAATATTACTGGCTCAACTGCGCGGACCATGCAAACCATGGTCACCTTCATGAATTGCTGCACGTCTGCTCGCGCATCACGTACGAGGCCGACGCGAAAATCAAGTCGATAGAGCTATAGCTAGGGATGATTCGGCATACGATCTTCTTGTAGCTATCTCAAATAAGCGCAATTAAAGGGACAGCAACGCGTCGCATTTCCTTCATCTAAAACAAGAAACACGATGCGTAAGTTTAACCAGGGCTCGAATTGTCATGAGCCTTCAAAATGAGGGCCATTAAGACGGATCTCGACGATGCTGCTTCCGGGAGGGCCTTACGGATAACGGAGCTGCCACATAAATCCATTCAATAACCCCACAGTCATAGCTTTGCTGGCCGAGATCCGATGAAGTTTCGAAGATTCTCTCTAGATCATGAAGATCAGTCGGTCTCGACAGCAACAAGCACAGCATCCCTAGACTCTAAACAAGAAGCTAGCCATCATGTGAGGGTAAAACACTTCCATTTTCCAGCATCTTCATGAAGCTAAACGTTTTGGTACATTGGCACCAAGAAACAGGCGCCGGATGGCTCATCGTTCCCGACAACAATCAAGGGTGACTCCTCAGGCAACTTCAGGTCAGTAAAGCTGTCCAATTTTGGTTCATAAATACCAAGTAACGGTTGCCAGATGGCTCATCGTCTCTGCCTCTGTCTCCGACAGCGCAACAGATTGAGGCTTCTCAAGTAGCTTCAAGTGAAAACAAGCTGACTACTGTATACATTATACATATACGCAATGACTACGCCTCCATCTAGCCCAAGCCCCAACAAAGATTGTTGCTTCGTCTCATGAACATCAGCCGATTTATCTCATGGCTTGACTTGTGTCCTGTAGTGACAAACAAAGAGGTGACTCTTTGCCAGGCTCCGGAGCACCCTTGATGACCAAGCTGGCCGGTATATATTTACTTGTGCGAAGATGGCACGGCGCGTCGGCACCCAACTATTCAGGTCCCGGGTCTGAACAAAGCTTGCGTGCTCTTTTTCTGGCACATAAGCACTAAACCATGGCCCATGGGCGTTAGACAGCTTTATCTTTCCTGACAAACAAGACAAGGGCGACAACACCTCGAAAGCCAAGCTTGTGTTATCGCGGCAGGCTCGATAAGGGGTGAAATATGGATAAGGACGCTGCAATTCTCTCATGGCTGTGGGCAGCTTTCCGTGTTGAGTTCATATATGCACGAAGAGGTAACGAATTTTAGCTGCCTCATGACTATTTTGAAGTCGAGTTTTGATGTTTGCGGCGGGCCACGGAGAGGTGGAGCGAATAATTGTTGTGCAGTGCATCGCCGCTCTGGCGGCATCTAGAGTTGTCGCTGTTTCATAAAGCTTTCTATTACTATAAAAGGATGAGAGTAAGTATCGGTCAAAGGGTGTTTAGATGGCGGAACTTGTCAGATCCCCGAGCCAACGTCGCGATGATTTGCGTTTCAAGTACGTAGCCTGACCAACCGCTGAGGGACGACATTCCATTCCCTGTATACCCAATATAACAGCCAGTCAGTCAATGTGCTATCCAACTGAGCTACACACCCCACAAAAGGATAGATTTCAAGACGCTTGAAGTAGCACATAGGCGACTTGTGACACTTCGTCTGTCGTCACACCCAAGAATCCAAGATAGCAGCCAGTACCACCTCACAAATCATGATTTAAGTCAGAGACTCGGAGCATACTAGCACGCAGACCTTAGCAACGAACGTTTCTTGATCTTATCAATTCATTGCTGTATATGACTGATAGTCTGATCCGCCGCGCCGACCTTTAAAGAAAGAAGTCCCAAATAGGTATAATACAAAATTATTACACCAAGTTTCCCGTGAACCCCGAAAGAAAACGAAAGAACGAAAAGAATCCAAAAAAAAAAAGAAAAGGAAAGAAAAAGAGAAAAAGGAAATCCGAGTATAGAGAGGAAAAGAAAGACCAATGGAAAATTCATCAACCCCCACATCAAATCATATCTTTACCACGATTCCGGCCCAATTGGCGGCGTCACACCATCAACAAACTCCTTCGTCACAGCCGTGCTGTTATAGTCCAGCGTATTCTGCCACACCGTCGTCCCCCACCAGTCTGGCATGATCGTCTCACTAAGACCAAGACCCAGACCAATAAGGACAGTGCAAAGGGCAGTGCCGATGTCTAAAGCTCCCGACATGGCATACGTGTAGCGGCTCCACCAACCAAAGAACAATCTGCGGACGACAAGGTTGAAGAGCATTCCGACAATAACCCACTGGAAGAGGAAGTAGAGCGTAGCGGGGGGTAACATGGCAGCGGCGCCGAACAAGGCAGGCGTGATGAGATAGCGGAGAAAAGTCCTGGGGTATCTCCGCGCAATCAGATACTGTATCACGGGAAGGATGAAACCGATGAACCAGAACCAATTCGTCCAGGAGTAAAGGCCTCCGACACCAAACACCCTCTTGGGGCCAACAACGCCCCAAATGACACTGGCGTTGTAAAAAGTTCGGGCGCTGGGGCACGTCAAGCCCTGCGATTGGTGAGGCGTGCAAATCTCCTTGATGTTGCCAATCAGGAAGTTGTAAGCGGCAATCTGGACGAAAGCGAGCCAGGTCGCGGCAAAGGCCTGCGCAGCGAACATGCTACGGGGTGGAATCTTCATGTAGTGTCCAACCTTCATATCAGAGATGTAGTTGAGGCCGTTGAACGAGATCATGTATCCGTAACTCTTGAACAGCATCATGGCGACGGGGCGGCCAGGCAACATATAACCAACAATCATTTCGGTGATGATGTTCAAGCCGGTTTGCTGGTTGGTAATGGCCTGGATCATGCCAATGGGGATGAACAGAACGCACCCGATGAGAATGCAGACAATGTAGGCCCACCAAGGCAGATGCGTGTCCCAAACCTGGCAAGCAATCATACCGAAAGAAAAGTTGACGACGAAGATGACGAGGAACCACCACTCAGGGCATTCCTTGTACTTGCGCATGAGCTTCATGTGGACATCGTCCTCATCGTACTTGGAGTTTTTGGCACGGTTCCAGACATCGCCTCCGTAGAAGA
>QEQW01000482.1:0-21123 GCA_004016085.1 Claviceps quebecensis
ATTTCTGCTGGAGGATTGGAGTCCACCAAAACCAACAATTCTCCCAAGGGTTTATCACTATCGGTTGTTTGTTCTTCCATCTCCGATGGCTTCGTGTATATAAACTCTTCATCTTTCCCCTCTTCTTAGCTTAGAACTGGACTGCGTTTTTATCTGAATTCAGTCATGTTTACTTCGCCTCTTGTCTGAGTCTCTTGGAGTCCGGTTTGGACTGCCACTGACTCTCTCTTTTGTTTGTGTCGAGTAGTACCGTATCGTTCTTGATACTCCGTACTATGTGATCCACTATTTCCCTTCTCTTTTCTGTAAATACCAGGTAGGTACCTAATGTACCGATTATAAGTAAACCCACAAATTACGATTCCCCGACCTCTACCTTCCTCCTAGGTTGGCTCTGGCATCTTGCCCTCAGCCTTTGTTACTCTGTTGTGGACTCCCAAGCCTTGACGATTTGATCTCTCATCTCTCTACTACGAAATAGAGACTGTTGGCTAGGCCAAGCTTTCACACTCGCGAACGAACACCCGCTCCTCCGCCCGTGACCTTGCAAGACACAAACGTCGACTACAACTTTGACGACCGCCGACCGCACCACAAGCGACATGAACACTCCGATTGATGAATAAGCTCCCGACAGCCCGGCGCCCTTGATCGAGATGGATGAGGAAAAAGAATTGAACCGCCAACTCGAGACATTGGAGGAAGCTTTGCGCATAAAGCAGAACAAAGGGCACATTGAGCGCCTGAGGATGCGCCTCGCAGAGAAACCAAAGACCCAATCGCACGACAACGAGGAGTCTTTCGCGAACCCGACAGTCATTTCAGCCGTTATGGCACTGCAGCCTGCCCAGTTGAAGTAGCCGAGTACGATGGCAAATCGTACGGGAAATTGAAAGCATTTATCTTGGACCTGGAGATTATGTTTCACCTTGTCCCCAACCATTTCCCTGTTGAGTCCATGAAGGTGGGCTATGCGAGCGGCAGGCTCCGGGGCGGCATGAAGGAACGCTGGGTCAAGTACGCCGGAGTGGGTGGCCGAGTCAAATTCCAGGATATGACGTGGCAAGACTTTGTGGACTGGCTGTACGCACAAATGGATGACAAGAACACCCGGTGCCTAGATGCCTTAAAAAAACTACTCGAATTGCGGCAAACGGAAGGTCAAACCTTCACGAAATATTATGACCAGTGGATAACAGAGGAGGCGGAATACCCACGTAGAATTGACGATGAAATCAGCATTTGCCTGTTTCTAAACAGCCTCCTGCCTGAAATTCGAGATTTCATTGTCAGCAAACAATTCCCCATGGACTGGAACAGCCTGTTGAGCCAAGGTACCAGCGCAGAGATTATCCTCGGTTTTGACGACAACCACAACCCGGCAGAACAGCCACGGACGAAGCGTCGACGATCACAGTCACGATCGCCGTCTGCGAAGAAACAGCGGTCGGGATTCAAGTAGTCACCTTTCACCTGTTGCAGATAGATGCCTGACGTTACAGATGCCTGAAGAAGGGTCTTGAAATTATTGAGGGCTAGGCGGAAGTTTGTGTCCAGGTCTATGATGAAAGTCTTCAGTTGCTCGTACAATTCGCCATCGTACTTGCAACCTGGTGACTCCAGGCTGCCTCAATGGATCGCGACGGCGTTCCCTAGAGAAAGCTAGTGAGATTGACACATCTCAATTCTCCTAAGAGAAGAAAGAGCTCTGGGGCTTAGAAAAGGGCCCTTCATTCCCACACGCGATTCTTGCTCAATCTTGATTAGGTATGTATCAACACTCCCAATGATACGATTTGACTGCATCTCAATTCCGACCTGTAGGCTGTCTGCGTCCTAGTACTTTTGAAGCCATAAGAAGACGTCACCTTGAGGTAACAGCTGGATTAGACCGGGTGCTAGAACGGAGTGGCACTCGAAATTGTGCCTGCGTCCAAGCGTAGCATCCTTATGGCTTCGATGGCAAGTACTGGGACGAGCACAAGTCGGACCCAAGACGCAGTCAGATCCTGACATCGGGAATGCTGATACATAGGTATCCGATCACGATTGAGCGAATGGTGAAAAGTTGAAGGAGAATGGGTAAAACGCCTTTCAAATATCTCGTTCTGTAGAGCGTTCGAAGTGTGAGGCTTCCTCTCGAAGCCCTTAGCTCGCGTCCTAGGGACATTGATCGAGCGCAATAGTAGTTTGTGAGAGTAGCATTACTTGCGGCTTCGAGCGTCGAGTCTTGATGTAAGACAATGAAAGGAAGATTTTCGGAGAAAAAGTCGCGGCCAGTTCTGTTGAGACGAAAGCCGGGGCTCATGGATCAGACAGATGAAGCGTCTAGAGCGGCGTTGACCTAGAAGTAGTACCAAACCAGGAAGAGCGCCAAGGCGAACCGCTTTTGGCATCAGCTTCAGCGTAATGGGATATGAATGAAGTGAATGGCTGGATCCAGCAAACTATACAACGTCGAATTGCTCGCCTCTGAATACTGCGCACGTGCGCCAACAAGTCTAGCCAGTATTGTCTTGTAAGGACGAACGAAGATCAAGAAGGTATGTGACGATAGCGTGTGTGTAATGGCGAAGGAGAAGAGACGTCTGCAGGTGAAGACGCCACCGTCTACCTCGACATTCGCTGCAAATCCGCGCTCGAAATATTTATATAAACAGGTTCTCTTTTCGAAGCCACGGACCGTCAAGCTGAAGCAGATGATGATGATGCCCTTGGACGGACTCGTTTGAGTCCATAAGTAGTAACTAAGTACTGTAAGGAACTGTCAGTGACGACATGCCCTTCGGATTCTGTTGACTTCATGGTTGATTGAAGGAGTTCTGCCATCCGGATCCGGGTGAGCGACGAGGCCCGCAGGGCATTCCTCACAAAGACATGAAGAATCGTGGACGACGGATATGCTCTTCGAGTTTGATCTGCCACTGTCAAGATAGACAGAATGTGTGGGGAAAGGAATGTTGGCTGCCTCGAGGCTTCTGGACACAGCATCGACTACCTGTTTTACTCCCATGGCATCGCCCTTCAAATTTTGGCAAGGATTGTTAGATTCAACAATACAATATACAAATCGAACTTCGAGACAAGACTGTTATTTAGTGTCTTTCCAAATCGGACGCGCGCTCTTATGAACGATATAACAATGTGAAATGAGTGCTACCCTCGACAAATTCAAACGAATGATGCTTTCCCAAATTTATTCAGTGTTTCCAAATCTCCATGCGGTGCTTTGCCGAATTTGACGAGTGTTCTATACGATGTCTACATAAATCAAAAGGGGGAACACCCCCACAAATCCACTTGTGGTGCCCGAATTCGACGAGTGTTTCCAATGATGTAACACGAAAAGAAAAGAAAACCAAGAAGTCGCTGACCATCCAAATAACGCCTGGAACTCAACACCCGAGACGCAAGAAAGACCGCGTTAAAATCGGTTTCCAGGACTGCCCGCACGTCGAGGACCCGACGAAGGCGGCATATGACGCGGTGGAAGCGCACTTGGATCGTCCATCAGAAGATCGTCAAGGTAGGCGCTTGGAGGACGCTGACCCGGAGCGAGATTCATGTCGAGCGAACTCGCTCTCAGATCACGTCGGGCTACAAATTGCGGAGAGTCTGGAGGAGTGACGTCCATGTTGTGTCGAGACAGATTTGCATAGTGACCTTGTGAATTAGGTCTGAGGTTGGACAAGCCGATCGAGTTGGTCTGGTCGCCACCCCCCGGGGAGCTGGTGCCCGCGGCATAGAAACCTGAGGGTAGAAAGGCAGATGCACGGTTCGAAGGGGCTCCCGCTCCCGCTCCGGCGCCAGCGGTTGGAGAGAAGAACAAGTTGGATTGGCTCGGTGTGCCTGATGGAACAGAAGCACGATTCGCCCTGCGTACGCCGCGGCCGGCGGAAGCAGCTGAAGTCGCACCTCCAAGGCCACCCAGGGACATGGATGACGTTTGATCAGAGTATTTGTAAAACGGCGCAGGTGGCGCAGGGAAGCTGGTCTTGTCGTCACTGACGTGCTGAGCCAGAGCAGCGCGCTCGACAGATCGGTGAAGCATGAGGCTGGCGAAGCTGCGCCAGATAAGCAGAGCCAAGCCCAAGGCACCCAAGATGGCGCCTACGACGATAAAGACGGTGCCGTCTGGGAGAGTGGATTGATGCATGAATGGAGCGTTCTTGGTGGGTGGGACGCTCGCCGGAGGGTATGTAGGAATCACACCGGGACCTGTCAGGGTCGGGAAGCCGGTCAAGCCGCCACCAGTGCTGGTTTGAGGCCCGCCGGTGATGGACATCTTGCCCGTCGCTTCGGTGGTAGGCTCATTGGTAACAGACGATACGGTATTGGCAATGGTCGACGATGGCTTGTCCGAGGCGGACACTGAGGAGCTTGTTACGTCGGCCGTTGAGGACCCTTGCTGGGCAGCGGCCGAAGCCACCAAGAATCCAGTCGAGAGGAGGGCGGGAGACGCGAAGAAAGAGGTGAGGAGCCTCATGGCGATGATGGACAGCGTGCAACGAGGGGTTTTTCGCAGCAGAAGATATTTCAGCGGATGATGGCTCGCTGGGCGTTCGGTAGTCGTGATCGTTCAGAACGAAGTTTCAGCACAAGCCTCACAAGGGCGGAGCGAGGGGGGTTCTTCTGTCGATTCGGTCTCGTTGGTTGGCAGACACACAGCAAGAGAACTGAGGGATGGTGCAGTGCAAGCACCGCAGAATAATGCAAAGGAAAAAAAGAAGAAGAAAAAGACAGCCGCCAGCAGGCACCAGATGGGCCGAGCAGATGTGTATTCGTATGATGTCTGAAGAATGGCCAAGGCCAGGGCGAAGTCACCGAGGGCAAAGACCAAACTGACTGCACTCGCCAAGACCGTCTACGGTCTGGCAACGGCTGTAACCAGGCGGCGGAGCAACGGGGGATTATGAGCGGGCCGACGTGCGCCGGGAGAGCAGCAGGGGTCGCGGGGCAGGCAAGTGGCAGCCATGCGCCTAATCGTTATTGGCCAGTGGGCTTAGCGGTCGCCGGTGATCCCCTCCAACTTCCGCCGTTGCCAGTCGCTTAAAACGACCCTGCAGAGGGGGGCCCACTTTCGACCCGTTAGCTTGTCACTGACTCACTGGCCAGTGGCCACAGGCTCAGCCGCTCAAGTTCTCAATTTGGTAGAGCACGTGACATTGCACACGCCATCTTCGAGCTGTGGCTGTGAGTCGGTGACCGACCGGCGCGGAGCTTCGTCATCCACCCGAGAAGCAGACTGACTTGTGCTGCTAGCCACGGACGTCTGCACATTCGAGCTCCAAGCTATCATCAGTTCGTTTCCACTTCCACGAAAGCTGCGAACCTGACCGCCACCTCGATTCCATCGTCTCACGGCCCCGCACAGAAAGAACACCATGGAGGAAGATAGACTGTGGAAGTTCGGCAGGCCCGAGTGGCTCAACCGTGTGTGGGCGCGCAATTCGGGAGTCTACGCCTCGGGAGCTCTGGTACGTTTCGCGTTGCGCTCCTGGCTGCAGCAGAGGATCTTTACAGTTGTCGATTCCGGCATTTGCACAGCCGCGGACTGGTGATCAAATTCTTGAATGTGCTAACGTCCGTCGGGTTTTGGGTAGTTCTCGATCGCCTTTTACGTCATGCTCGATGCCGCCGTCTGGTCCAAGTCCTCCAAGAACGGTTCCAACGTGCACGTCAAATTCGTCGACTGGCTGCCTCTGATCTTTTCCAGCTTGGGCATGCTCATCATCAACTCAGTGGAAAAGCAGCGCCTCAGCGCCGACTCCTTCAGCTATAGCGGATCTGGCGTTGCCTGGAAGGCTCGGGTGGTCTTGTTCTTGGGATTTGCGGCCCTTGCCGGCGGAATGGCTGGAGGTGTGACTGTTTTTGTGCTCAAGTTTGTCGTTCCCGGCGTGGGTATGCCCGCGCTGAGCATGGGCATTGAGAATCTGGTCAGCAATGCGCTCGTTGGCGCCAGGTACGCATGATGTCCACGTCTCAGCTATGATATGTGTGAAAGCGGTCTTTATGCTAATAACTGCGCAGCGCTGTCGTGCTTTGGATCAGCCAGAACATGGAGGACGAGTATTCGTACAATCTCTCGATATGAAATCCACCGATCCAGAACGGGCGGCCGATATGCCGTCATCCGAGCAGGTGCTTGGGGGCATGAAAGTTTGTGGTCTTGGCCGTTGGCATAGACGTGTAAGGAGAAAACCGTGATGCGGGGAACATGATTCGGGCGGTATGGCAATGTGCTGATCATGCGAGCGATGCTTTTATCTATTTGTGCCCATAATCGTCGTTAGGAGTAGTTTACGGCGACCTAGCTTGAGACGGCAATGGGATAGGTTTCGAATTGGGCCATTTTTGACAGCTGGAGCCTTACCGCTGTTGGGCCGCTGTTTGGAGTGAATGACGTGACAGTTGTGTCATAACTGGCAAAGCACCCCCAAATCGCGTCCAAACTGAAAGAAATTAGTCTCTCTATGCCAAAGATGCGAGATGCGTCAAGATGCAGAGTCCTACTAGGTACATACCTACCTAGGTAGCTGGCAGTCGGTGAGTCAACGTCTCTATCGAGGACTCGGGGCACCAGTGCTGGCTGCTGACACTGCTGAGTGACCACTGAGTCACTGACCAGTGACCACTGGGCGGCCCACTATTCTCTGTGAGGTAAACAACACGAAGACCGCGAAAGAACAACAACAACATGACAACAAATAACAACCCAAGTCACAACAAATATTGAGACTGAATCTTTCAGCCTCTGATTCAAGTCCGCGAATCAAATCCCTTTCTGCCTAGCCACGTACCGCTCACCCACCCGTACGCCTCGTTTCTGAAATCACGCGTCAACCTCATTATCATCATCACATACGCGATCCTCCCGCCTACGCCTCAAGAAAAAAACCAAAATCGAGCATGACCTCCAAAAACCAAGCTCCTCAATCCGGTACCACGCGCCCTCGCGTAGCCGCCGCAACCGCAGCCGTAGCTACCGCGGGCGGGCGGTCCAACCTCTTCCGCAGCCAGCTGACGCGCATGCCAACAGCCGGCTCGTCCAACTCATCAGAAAACACGGTACGTCTGGACGTTGAAGTCCTCTCTGACACATCGGACATTGTGGTGCGGAATCAGCAGGGCGAGATTGAGCTTGGCGATCCACCGACGCCGGAGATGGAGGAAGGCGATGAGCAGGTTGAGGACAAGCATGAGACTGAGAGTGCGTACTTTTTATATTCGCATGCCATGTTCCTTGTCGTCATCTTTGTTGTTCTATGATTTCTCTGTCATGATTATCATTTTACTTCTCTCCCGTCTTAACTTTACAAGAGATAAACGCGATTTGATTAACGCAGCAACCTTGATCGGGCAGAGGAGAGGCAGAGACTGGCAGAGGCCTTGAAGCGTCACAGCGAGAATACCCACGCGCCACCGGATCAACAAGAAGGTGAGCAGGACCTGGAGCGTGCAAAGGATGGGTACAAGAATATGCGAATTTGCTGACTTTGAACCGCTTCTTTTCTGTTTCTTTTTCTACGTGCAGAGCTTCTTGAGGCGGTTAGGGCAAGCTTGCGCGACAAAGTTACTGCTCTTGCGGACGACAACTGGATGTTTGAACCGGAGGATCAGCTTCGGTGATGATGTCATTCGCGAAATGCGACGACGTCGGTATCCGACATTGTGATTCATGTCTTACTCCCCGAGACGGTGTTGCTTCAGACCTCCTATTATCTTTAACGACCCGACTAGAATTTATGCATGTGATTGCACGCCATGAATGAATCAACGAAATAACCCTTCGCGCCTTCGATGCCTTCATCTGCAGCCCCCCTCCTTATTTTCACCACTCCCTCGGCTCGGGTACCTATGTCTAATCTAGACCTTCTGCGATAGGGGCTTCGACGCCTCGAATGCCTTGTCTCCGCGGCAACTGAGTTGTAGCACCACCGCCACCTCCGCCGAATAGACCGCTCATCATATCCATCAGGGGATTGCTCTGTCGTGGCCTCGCAATGGAGAAGTACATCTCGGCAATCATTTCCAACGGCTCTGCCCATCCGTGGGCCTCATCGATCTGCCTCGCGTACTTGGACACCAGGCCCTTGAACACCTCTGGTGCTGCGCGCTGGATCGCCAGCAGGAGAAGGCCCAGAAAGTTGAGCAGCGGTAGGCTCGGGAAGACGCGGATATCGGCACTCGCGCTCGACACGCTTTGCACGCCGAGGCCGGGGTTGTCGTCGCTTAGAGCACTGGTGAAGAGGCGGTAGCAGGTATTTGCGGCGCGGACGTTGCCGACTAGCAAGTACGGCAGCACGGCTCGACCCGCAAAGTGTGGTGCGAGGTGAGCCTCGCCTTCTTTGTACCAAGCATATTCCATCTTGAATAGACATTCGGGTGAATCTTTTGTCCCAAGAAGCAAATGCCTCTCTGCTTCATATGTGTCGTGCTCTTCGGCGTATAATGATCCTGCGACGTGGTGCAGTTCTGGGTCTCCGGCTGGGAAGTCGCCAAATTTGGCTGACCATCTGGAAATTCGCATTTGAGTTAGCTTTTTCTCAAATATGCTTTCCTTTGTGTGCGCAAACAGTAGCTGAGAAATGAGCTGAGAAATGCATCCATCTCCCACCAAAGCTGCACCCTATCTTTGGAAGAAACATGATCAAACTCACCCCACGGCCTCGCTGATAAACTTCTTCCGCGTGGGCTCCTCAGCATTAAACAACCGCAAACACGTCAGTATCCTGCCCTTGGCCGCAGCTTCGGGCTTCAGCTCCGCCTGCTTATAAACATCCACCATCATGATGCACAGGTCGCCGCCGCTGCCGCCTTGGCCGGCCTTGAGTAGCGACTGAGCCACATTGGCGAGGATGTCGACTGCCGCATCCCAGCTCTTGGTCTTGATGTATCGTGAGGCGGCGACGCGGGTCTGCTGCTGCGCTTCGTAATAGTCGCCTTGGGAGATCTTTTCTTGCAGCCGAGCGACAATGCGATCAACCTTACTGGCCATGGTGGGCGGGGAGGCTGAAGGGTTGGGTACCGTGTGTCTGTGTGTGTTGTAATGCTGGTGCTAGATGGTGACGACGGAGTCACGGAGGTGCAAGATGGGGTGGAACTTCGAAGCTGGAAGTGGAGGAGGGGCTGGGGGAGCTCGTGACTGCGTGCCTACCCGGTAGCAAAATCGATTCCCACCTTTGTCCAAATCCGAACACAGACGGCGACACAACTAACTTCTCTTTTCTTTACACATTGACATGTAGACGAAGGGGCAGGAATTATTGATTCTATTCATTTCTCTTACAACTTTCGAACTGGTCCTTTTCTTCAGCTCAGACTACCCTCCTCCAGGCGTCCACAATCTGCTCGATGAATCCTCCATCCAGCACGCGCAACGACTGCCTGAACGCTGGGCTCGCTGCTTCAGAGACAGTCGTGTCAAACCGGAGAGGACCCTCGCGCTGCGTCTGCTTCGTCCAGAAGCCCAACAGCTTCTTGCTGGGGTTGATCGATAACTCGTCGGTGCTACTTGCCAGACGATCAAGCCAGTCTTGCCAGGAAAGAATGTCGAAAACGAGTCCCGCGTCGCGTAGGGCGGGCAGGAGGTCATTTTTCCAGGAAAAGGCACGAGGATTGACGAGATTGTAGAATATACTATCCCTATCTCTACCACTGCTTCCGCCACACGGATCCGCGTCGTCTCCCTCGACGGCATCCAAACCAGCAAGCTGCACCACGGTATCGGCCAGTGTGTCGGCCTCGATCCAGTCGCACACATCTCGACCAGGACACAAAATGGGCAGAGATTCAATCGAGCCTTTGCCTTGCATCGCGGCTCGAATCATGAGTGGTATGGCCTCGCTGGGATTCCAGAGCTTTGCGCCCCGCCGTCGCCCCGGGACAATCTGTCCGATTCGCAAAACCATGGCGGAAAGACCATGATCCTTTACGGCTGACTCGATTATGCGCTCTCCTACGAGCTTGGACTGTGCATAGCCGAGCTCTCCCCCCGTGTCAAGGGATGGCATGGCACTGGACGGGATCACGACCGGGCCCTGAATCGCCTGGGCGACTCCGATTGAGGAGCAGAACTGAAGACATACTCGGTTTTTGGACTGCATGCACAGGGAAAGCAAATTGTGCAGACCTGCAATTTGCGGCTCAAATGCAGGGAGAGCTATCGTAAAGTTGACGGCCCACGCGCAGTGAATGATGTGCGTAGCCTCTTCTTTGAGAGCTTCGTAGAGATGCGGTGGCTCGATACCGAGGTTGTCCGCCTTGGTCAAGTCATGATGGACGCAGATGACCTTTTCCAGCGGCAAGTCTGCGAATCCTTTATCTTGAAGGGCAGCAGCTAGCTGAGACGAGGCGACCGCGATATTGGATACCCTGTGATGTGGGCGAATCAGGGCGTATATCTTGTGTACTTTCTTCGACGCTATTAGTGCGGCGAGAATATGAGATCCGAGGAAGCCCGTTGCGCCGGTTAGCACCTAAAAGACAGAGCAACGAAAAACAACGGCATTCAGTCGGTCAGCCAAGATTCCGTGCAGCAGTGTGTGCTATATTGTGTCCGATCACGCACTCACCACAACTTTTAGAGCCGACTTTTGTACGTTTTCTGCGACCTTGGGAGGAACACAAGAAAACCTGGAATACTTTGCAACTAAAGCTTGCATCTCCGTCGTGGTCTCATGCAATTGTCTCTTCTGGTGCCCAATTCCAGTGCGAATCGCGCATAGCCTCTCCGCCAGATTCCGGGCATTGCCGCACTCAAACGCGATCATGGTCGTGCATTGCTCCTCATGGCCCCCGAGATCAATATTGCGCAGAATTTGGCCCCGAAGACGAGTAGCCTGCAGGCTGTCCATGCCCGCGGAAAAGAAGTCGGCGTAGGCATCCGATATTGCGAATCCTTGCGATCGAACCGCATCAACGATCCAATCCTCCAGAGCCGATTCTGATAGTCGCAGAGATTGCGATCTGCCGTGCAGTCCGGCGTGGTAGGCGGCTTCAATTTCCTTGACAAATTCGCGATAGACTTGCGCCCGCTTGATAGAGTTCTTGTCCGTCATGGGACATTCGCGCGTCTCGGGCACAACGACAACCATCTCCCGCATCACCTGAGAGAAGGACTCCGCCTGGCTGTTTGCTTCTATCACCACAGGCCAAACAAGGTCAACAAACTCTTCGTCGCTCACTCGTCGTCCATCCGTGTGTGCGTCCACAGCCCTGAACAGCAGCAGACCTGGTACTTCCCGATCGATACCGAACATGACGGCTTCTCTGACCAGTGAGTGCGCCCTGACGCGACTCTCAAAGGGGAGAGGCAGCACTTTCTCCCCATTGATGAGCGTGATGCGATCGTCCATCCGGGAGACAAACTTCCATGCATTGGGGATCTGGGGGTGCGGCTCGAAGAGGTCGCCTGTGCGCCACGAGTTCGGTTCTGGCTGGTCCGAGTTGGACATGGTTTTCCCCTTGTGGCCGGCAAGCACCACGCATTCGTATTGGCCTTGGTCGACGAGCTCAAATCGTATGTAGGGAACGACATGGGGAGGCGGCCTGAGGTAATTCCACGCCTTGTCCTCCCGCGGTCTGTACGCGGAGCTCATCAATAGGCCCGTCTCTGTTCTGGAAACTCTCCATGTAAGCGACGGAAATGAGAACCGAAAACAAGCGGGCAGAGATAACGAGGTTGTGATTCAAATGAAACGAGTGAAAGGAACGAAGAAAGAAATGATCGAAGGATAGGAAACATTGAGAATGAAAAACTAGAACTCACGACCCGAATTGCATTCCGAGGTGAACGCCGCGCTCCGTCAAGAAATCGCCCACATCATCCGGGAGCCTGCTTCCTCCGCTGCTCACAAAACGACATCTTCTCAGAGCTTCGACCCCCGCGGGTTGTTCTGCCAGCAGTTTCAGCACATAAGGAACCGTCCACATAATGTCCGGCTGCGCTTCCGTGAGTGCGGCAGTGACGGTAACGTGAGTCTGGGGCACATGACCGCTCATGGCGAACATTGTCCTGCGCTTGGCGAAGGCCTGCATGTAGGACATCATGCCAAGGGCGTGAGAGAATGGCAATGTAATGAAAGCTGTCGCATCTTGTGCGTAGGCAGCTGCGGCCAAGAGCTTTCGATGACTGTAGTCGATGGGCGTGGGGAGACCGGTCGAGCCCGAGCTGTGTAGGATGATGCATTGGCGATCATATCTCCCAGCATCGTTCATATTCGGTACGTCTACTTCCTCTACATCCTGATCGTATTCCTCCCTCGTCAGCAGCAAGTGCAGCTCCAGATCTTGACGCAGAGAGTGTAGCTTCTCCGGAGGAAGACTTTCACCGCACAGCAAAACCGTTTTCTTCTTATTCTCTCCAGGGCTCTGCACCAACTTCAACAGGTCTACCATGGCGCGCGGGGCAAGACGAGGTGAGATTTGCATCGGGATATACCCAAGTTTGATGAGAGCAAATATCGTGACGAGGTAGTCCAGATCGGTCGGAGAGCAAACCCCGACAACTACCCGCTCATCAGGATCCTACAATCACAAAGAGAAAGGATTCTCAACATCAGTTTCGTTTCAGGACATTGGCGATTGGGCAACTCGCATGGAAGTGAATGAATGACCCAAGGAGGCCAGAAAGGACGAACCAAGACGGGGAATCCCCTCTCGACAAGAGTCTTTGCGCCACCGTTTATGAAGCGATACAAGGCCGCGCCGGAAAGGCGTTCAAAGTCGGTAACTCCATCCCTTGATCTGGGGAATGCGACCAGTGGAGTTTGATCTTCGTCAATCGCTCTTTGGCGGAACAATTGACTAAGAGTCCATATTTCCTGGGTCTCGACTGCTGAACCCATTGCTCTATGCGCCTGAGTACGTTTTTGCGTCTGCGACAAAGAATCTTCAAATCCGTATCTTTTGTTATTCGTAGATGAGCTTGTTCTTTTCTCTTTCAAGACTCATCGAGAAACTTATTCACAACCTTTTGAACATTATCGAGAGGACAGTCACAAGTTTCATCAGCCTCAATACCCTGCCCCACTATCAAAAGGTAAAGCCAGTCATTACACGTGTTGTTCTTTTACGAACGATCCGCCCATGGTCTTGGGCTTCGGCATCCGTACAAGCCTACAAGGAGGGGCGGGAAGGCAAACTATTCATGCGCTTTACCACGGTTCCGTTCCCGCCCCTGTATCGGCGGCATCTTTGTCGCAATTGGGGCGTGTGGCGGGTAAGCCCTGGGATAAGCATAAAGGAGGCATAGGCCAGGGGAGGGGGGTGTGCATGATCATGTACGATATGATTGAAAGTTACATGGATGATGGAAGCCCGGCTGACTTCTTCAGGAAGAAGCTTAGATAAGATGGAAGGGCCCAGGGGCAACGGGTTAGGGGTTTCGGAGTGACCGGACATCGGGACTGGAAGAATAAGATAGGCGAAATGTGTAAGAAATTAAGAATTGGCCTGTACGAAGTTCTACGAACATGTAAGCACCAAGGAACGTTATAAATATTATCCTTGTCCTGAACTAGCCATAGCGTGAGTATAGAGTTTCACTGACGGGTACTGTGTATGATAGATCCAGAAGTTAGGACCGATTGGTTCTTTCAGGCCCTCAATCATCAAGACGCAGCGAGACACAGCAAATCAGGCAAACCAGGTGCTCCATGTTTTCACTATCTACTTGATTCCATTTCGAAGAACAAACTACAGAAGCCTCATTTATACCGTCTCTAAGTTCTAGCCACCTAGTTTCCCATTCATCCCTGCAAGTCCCGAGGGGTCGCGTAGAGCTCCGGCGCCAGATAAATCTGCATGCTTAAATCATTCTTGGTGGGATCCTCCTTCCTACCCAAACAGATGAAGGTAAAAAGGCCCGTCTTTTCATCCAAGCTGCGATGCGTGCTGTTAAAGAAAGGTTAGCATCTATGTGACAGCGAATCATACGCACAGGCCCAGATATGTAACCGTGTTCATGTATATATATATATATATATATATATACAATCACGTGCCTTGGAAACAAAATGCAAAGGTAAAATTAAGTGTGAAAAAAAAAACATACAATACGCTCTTTAGCTGTTCCTCAAAGGACCGCTTAGGCACAGGCCAGTCATATTTTTGGAGCCATTTGTCGAGACCCCGAGCAATGACCCCATCGTTGGCTGCAAAGTTTGCAGGATAAATTCCGATCTTGGGCGCCGGGGTGCGATTCGTATTCGAGAGAGAGAAGTAGATACACGTCATCTTGCGACGAAAGTTGGTGTAGTCCAAGTCCGGGTTTACCGTGTGGGATCCGCCGTTGCCTGTCTCGTCGCTGGGTCCGGTGAAAGCCATGAGATCCTGGAACATGGCCTTGTTGTGCTCAGGAGCAGGGACGCGTCCTCCCAGGGTAAAGAAGTCCCATATCTCATCGAATGAGTTCCCAGGATAGCGCAGGTAGATCTTGAGGCGGGACTTTTCGGGAGACACAAAGTCCGTGGCGAGGTAGCGGGCACCCTCCTTCCAGCTCTCAGGCTTAGTGGCCAGGTATTCATCAACCATTTTGAGAGAGTCAAGCAGGACGGGATACTTGGTAGAGATGTCGGGAAGCTGGTGGATGGCATCGCAGATCGTATGCCAGCGCGTTTGGCCTCTGGCTGCGGCCGTGTGGCAAGGTGGGAAGTAGACCTTTGCCATGGCAGGAAGGGTCTGAATCTCATTCTCGCCATTCTTTCCAAGAGTTGATGATGGTGTCGCTTTTGGTTGAATGTCAAATCCGACCACGATGGGAGTTTGATGGCCAACCTGAGCCGCAAGCTCGAGCTGCCTCTCCTTGGTTTGCTGGGATTGGTCAAAGAATTTGAGCAGAGAGCGGTACCAGGTATCGTCAAAGCCGAGCGCTTTGCCAGCCAAAGTACCGACTAGCTTGCGCGTGCCAGACGTGGATAAGACGCCATCACCATCGACCTCTTCACCATCGGCAGGAGGCGCTTTCAGATTGGCCAAGTCGACGCCGAACCGAACAGTTTGCGAGGAACCGGTGCTCTTGAGCTCAATACTGTACTCAAAAGGCGAGCCGTCCCATCCCAGGCCACTCTTCTTGGAGGCAGGCGTAACCTCATCTCCGAGCTGAGTACAAATATTCTGGCGGAAATACGAGAGGAATTCTCGCGCGACGTGGTCCGGATAATTGGCCTCTTGCATCAGACGAGCGAGGTCATGGCCGCTGGTGAGCCACCAGTAGTCGGCACCAGTCCGCTGTACACTATCATCATTGTATGTGGGCTCTGTTGCCTGCTCTGTGCGGTCGACGGAGGAATGCTGCTGCGAAGAAGCCATGGCAAAGGTGTTTTTTCTGGTGCTTGTTTCGTCAATGTCTCACTTGTTTCTGAAAGAGTCTGGACGAGATAGAAAGTGAGGAAAAATGGTATGGACAGAGCGAAAGAAGAACTTGCAAGGAAACGATGCTGCGTACACTTGTGCAACTCATCCTGGCTGATATGAGGATGGGAACATGCTGGCAAAATACAAAAATTCATGCCCTGAGAGAACATCCCATTTGCCGCAGTAAGACGAGGTAAAGCAGCATACGGAGTAAAGGAATAAACGCAAATGCGCTACCGGTACCATGGGTTACCAAATTACTGATCGTCGCCCGATCAAGAGGTTTGTGTGACAGTGACTTCGTTGGAAACCCTACCCCGGTCCCCTACCCAGCAGATTCCAGCCGGGCAGGGGCGCGGACCGAGGGGGGTGTGTGAAGTTTGAACTGTGAAGGAGAGTGGGCCCACCAAACAAGGGCGGTCCCGACTCCCGTACCTCCTAGACTCCTAGTATACTCCTACTAGTGCGCAAAGGGGGGTGTGGACATAGGTAGGGCATTGGGCGATAGGATATCAACGTGAAGGAACGTGCTGAGCCATTGTCTGAGTAACGCTGGCCAGTATCTTACATTCTTGCTGACGACATAGTTATGAGACCATTTAACCCCAATTTGTACTGAATTAAATAGATTGACATGCGAGCAACATGGTACACAATGACACTGTCATCGGCCGGGCGCTATAATCTGTTATGCAGTCTCCACTGTCCAGCAATCCTGAACGAGGCGGCGTGGCATTCGAAACTCGCAGAGTAAATTGTTTCAGCTCGTTTCTTCTCGACTTTCTCTTTCGGTCCGGGCAAAGTGCTGACGATAGCTCGTGGAACTATGGACAGACTGCGCCCCAGACTGCGTTCCGATGATCCGATCTCATCCGCGTGGTCTTGATATTGATAACGCTGTGGCCAGCAACTGGCGGGATAGAGAGAGTACATGACAAGAAGCAGAGAGCTAATCCCAGAACGGAATTGCGCACTTTAATCTCGAACTGATCTGTGCCAAAAAGAGAAGAAATGCGGCATGTGAGTCTTGATATTGAGGCACAATGGTACATACACACTTCCGTTTTGGGTTAGTTCGATGCGGTGTGTTGAACAACTCATCATTGCCTGCCTACATACGGAGTACTCCGTACTTCTTAGACAGCCGCCCGAGGACAGCCAAGCCAATTTGACCGAGCCTCATCGCCCCGTAGAAGCGGAATAAATAAGAATCAAGGCAGTGTGTGCGACACAGTATGAATTCAGATTGCGCCTGACTGCTTCACTGATAGACAATGTGACAACGCTTGGGAGGGGGCAAGTCTTAAAAAATGCCATGTTCCTCAATAAGGCTCGTGTGACCTTTGCCTTCTCCCTCTTACTTACACCTCATCTCGACTCTCTTTCAAACTTCGTGCTACCTTTTATGAGGACAACCCCTGGCCATACAGACATACCTCATAGTTGAATCACTTGAACATCATTCTTTTTCTATCGCGCATACTTCCTGCCGTACTATTCGTCTTTGCAGACACCCGTGGTTGTGAGAATGCACTCTCTTAGTACGCCTGCGTCTCCCCTCATCGCGCTACCTGCTGAGAAGCTGGCATCGCTTCGCACCATCTCTCTGCATCATCTCGAACACGGATCCATCAAAGAGAACCTGTCCCTTCTGCAGACTTGTGTCGAGGATGGGTTCTTTTACCTCGACCTGACGCATCCAGACCATGTCACCATACTAGACTGTGTACGCGACATTTTTGACATGTCGGAGGAGCTGTTCCGCTGTCCTGACGAAGTAAAGAGTCTATTTGATGTGGACAAGGTGTCTAGGCTGAAGTTGAACGGGTATAAACCCAAGGGGCGAAACATCACTTCCAAAGATGGCAGAGGTGACGGGTTCGAAAGTTGGGCGGTTTGTTTAACCCCCGTCCGCTATTGCGCTTCATTCTCCGTTTACGAATGAGTGTGTTCATAGCTGATTGCGCTTCCTACAGCTTCCCCGAAACGGTCTTTTGCAGCTCTCTGGTGAGGCTTTCCCGCACCCGCCGCTCATTGCGGCGCACCAAGACCAGCTGCGCACGTTTATTCGCTATCTCAACCGCGCCACTCACACAATCATGAGCTCGTTGTCAACCTCACTCTTGATTCCTGACGGCCAGCGGTTTGAGGAGTTCCAAGGCCTCGATCGTCCGTCGCCAGATCTTCTACGCCTACTCAAGTATCATGCCAATACTAGCCCTGTCGGAGTACCACAGACGCCCCATACCGACATGGGCAGCCTGACCTTTGTCTTTTCCGACGTACCGGGTCTGCAGGTGCTGCCTGTGAATGTGTCCCAGAAGCGCACTGAGTACAACGAGTCCGACTGGCTGTACGTGGTGCCGAAACCAGGACACGCCATCGTAAATGTCGGCGACTGTCTGACCATGATGAGCAACGGTCTGCTGAAGAGCGCGTTGCATCGCGTCGGGCCCGTGGCCGGATGTGCCATGCCGGAGCGGTATAGTATGGCGTATCTGGCGAGGCCCGAAGATCACGCAGTGCTGCGAGGCGCTGCCAGTCCTCTACTGCCTCGAAATGTTGACGAGGGCATGGATGAGGCACCTGTCACGAGCGGCGCGTGGATTGAGCAAAAGTTCAGAGCTCTCCGGGGCAAGGATGTGACCAAGGCAGGGTTTGACCAAGTTATAACTGGTGGAAGGGGTGTCCTTGTTTAGATACACGTTTGCTCGCCTGAGCCGGTCGTTCCGTGTCTGGATCATCTTACATATTTAGACTTGTCTCATTCTTTGATCGTTGCGTCGGTGGGGTTCGAGCTGTCAAGCGTGTGGAAGAGAGAGAAGGAAGGGGAAGGAGTATTTGCTAGAAACGTGCCTGGAAGAAAGAAAACAATCACTAAAATAGATTTGCTCCTCAATGACGTACGCAAAGGTGTACTTTATCACGTGACCGCATTGCTTGATTGAGGTTGACCATGTAACACGTTAGGTATCGCGATTCGCTATTGCCAATTATGTACATACAAGCATGATGCAGGGGTACAAGAGGCAAATACATACAACCCCTCAATTTTAATGTGAATCGTGATCAAAGACAAACATTCTGGAGCAGAGTACCTACCTACCTACATACCTCCAGTATGTACATACATATGTGTTGTCTTGGCAAACCGGTAACTATGTGGGTCTGTATTGTATTCTGACTGGAAAAAGCTGGGCTTTCATTAGATATTTAAGAGGCCAGTCTTTGGCTCCATCATAAAAGTCAAAGCCCTAATAAGAGAGCAATGAAGAGAGGCATATAATGAAGCTTAAGTCTATTAAATAAACAAAAATCCAGAAACTAAGATCGCGCCTTTGCTGCCCGGACAGGAAATCCGAAAGAGGTATCAAGTCAAAAACCGGGCTCAACCCCGAATAGGCAAACAAACCTCCCCACACTAAACAACAACCTCGGTGACCTGTTGCGTCATTCTAGACTTTTCACAATCAACCTGCAACGTCGTGTTCACCACAGCCATCTTCTGCTGTCGAATTTTGACCGCCGCCGCCAACTTGCCGAGAATCGTCAACGTCTCCTGCCAGCCGATGCAGCCATCGGTAATACTCACGCCGTACTTGGCACGTCTCTGGCCCGTCGCCGCATCCTCGATCACGTCCTGTCGCCCCTGGTGGATGTTGCTCTCGATCATGACGCCCTTGATAGGAACGCCACTGGAAATCTGATCGGCCAGGCACGCGGCCACCGAAGCCTGGTTTCGATAGTCCTTCATAGAGTTTCCGTGACTGCAGTCAACTACAACGGTCGGTCCCCTGCCCGCGCGGCGGAGTTCGGCATGTGCCTTCACAACGTGCTCAGCATTAAAATTTGGCCCATCGCTGCCGCCTCGGAGAATGACAAACGTGTCTGGGTTACCAGCGCTCATGTGGTACGCCATGTGACCGTGGTCATCGAAGCCGACAACGGTGTGCGAATGAGACGCCGAGGTCATGGCATCCATGGCGACCTTGAGGCCACCATCGGTACCGTTCTTGAAGCCCACGGGCATGGGCATGCTGCTCGCTAGCTCGCGATGCGTTTGGCTCTCAGTCGTCCGCGCGCCGATGACGCCCAGAGAGGTAATGTCGTCAAAGTACTGCGCGAGGAGCGGGTTGAGCAGCTCCGTGGCAACGGGGAGGCCTCGTTGAGCCACGTCGAGCATGACCTTTCGCGATAGGAGGACGCCCTTGTTGAGCTCAGGCTGGCTGCTGCGGTCTGAGGATGAAACGAATGATTTGATTGTTTTATTCATGGGCCGCGTCGGCGCAGCGTAGTCCGGCTCATGGATCAGGCCTTTCCATCCGACCGTTGATCGAGGCTTTTCCACATAGACACGCATAACGATGAAAAGTTCGTGACGATGCAGCTCTGCGGCTCTGGAAAGGAGCGAGGCATACTCGATAGCCTCGTCTACGTCGTGAATGCTGCAGGGTCCGACAATCACCATGAGGCGCGTGTCGGAGCCATTGCAGGATAGAATGCTGCGGATTTCGTCACGACTGCGCAAGATGTGCTGCTGCGTGGTCTGATCCTGGGGGCTCGTTAGCGTCCTTGTCTTTTCAAGCTTCATTTCGAAGTTCCAATTTTTCTCTTTTACTACAGATTCCTTCATCGCCTGACGCATGCACCTGGCATTGATCATAATATAGGGGGCGAGAAACGTACCGCCGCCAAGGCAACTTTGACTGTTGCGGGCTCAAGAAGCGGTATCTTGCACCCAGCCATAATCTGATCGTTGGCCTTCATAGCGATGACTATTGTGAGGCGGAAAAAGTGCCTAGAAAACCCGTGTTATACTAATGAAGAGGAGTGACAAAACCCAAAAATTGCAAGTATTGACAAAATCTCGACTCTCTGTCAAGTTTGAGAAGCGACGGGACAATAGCTAACAAACTCCCACGCATCAACAAAAATAACGCCCTTTTTAGTTTTCTTTACATCTAATGCGCTTACTGACTGAGTCCAAGCCCAAGTTCTTACGGGCCGAAGCAGCGGCATAGACGATTGTGTTCTGCGGTAAGAATGTGAAAGGTCAAACGAGCCGCGATATGTTGCACACAGTGCAAATTACAATCTTATTCATCCCGGCGCAATCGGTCACACCAGAAAGCGAAAATGGAAAGCACTGGAATGGAAAGTACATAAAACCAACAGAAGGGGGAAACGTTAGACAAAAAAAATCAGCCCGCAAGATGTGTCAGCCCGGACCCCGGCTGTCGCTCGGCGGGGCGCAGAGTAAGACAGGAGAGTTTCCGCACATTGCCGAGCAAAGGGCGGCGAAGACTCATCAAGACAAGATGAGGCGACCTCGACAATTGCATTGATTTCGCGACAAAAATGCAACGCGTGTAAGACTTGGACGAACTAGGGTAGCGGACTCATGGATTATGGACTCTGGGGCCCTGGGCTCTGAACTCGGAATCCGAACTTGACAATCTACTAGACTTTGGGCCTCGGACTCTGGAATCGATACTTTGTGCTATCCCGAGCTGCAAGGCGCTCAGCTCAGCGTGGGCGCAAAACATGAGTAAACTCAATGAATGCGTGTATGTAAATTTACATATGAGTTTTCACATCAGGCCATCTTATCGAAGGAATGTGAGTCGTGACCGATCGTACGAGTCGTACAGGTAGAATCTTCACCAGAGCCATCAGAAGCTTTCTCTCTTTGTGTCACGAAGAGTGCGACGGAGAGTGCAACGAGGTGAAGACAGACAAAAAAAAAAAAGGGGGGGGGGGGGGTTA
>QEQW01000483.1:0-21010 GCA_004016085.1 Claviceps quebecensis
ATCCCCACTCCCCCCTTTTCTCTACGCCCTTGTTCTTCTTTTGTTCCAATTTGCATTGCATCATGGGAGCCAATGGTCATTACGGGAGCTACGTGGCAGGAGTCTGATTCTTTCTCTTTATAGTGAACGCTCTGCTAGCCACCTCCAACTCATTTCCGATCTCTGTGATCTTACCATCCCGGCCTCCGCTCTGGGCTGGGTCGGCCTCGACGATGGCTTCGTTGGTCTCGCAGGTACTCTGGGTAGCTTGATTGGTATCTATGGGCAGTGGAAGAAGACGGCCTAGAAGGCTTCTTGAGTGAGGAATGGACTGGCGAGAATAAAGGGAACAAAAACGAAAACGTGTTCTCGATCCAGCTCGACATAAGAACAGGATGTGTACCGCTCTCTCTTTTCTTTTTGTTTCTTCTTGTTTATTTACGGAGAATGAGTCCAATCATCTATGGCTATTGTATCTGCTTTTCTTTAGACCGAAAATACCACTCTTCAACTCTTATTCCTGATGCCATATCTGTCACAAGGGCACTACAATTTTCTTAAGACCTTAGACAGCGTCCATCATACATACATAAACATGAACGCAACATCACCAGTCTGAGCGCTGACATAAAGAACGTATCAATTATTGGCCACCCAAACTGCCCTTTCTATGCGACAAGTTACAACATATTACGAACTGGTCGCCCTGAAAATGTATTGTATGAAAACAGTCCAAATCCACTCAAACATGAGAGAAAAGCAAAACAGACTTTCTGACAATCGTACATCTCGTAGTCGCTCAACGCAAATCTCTGGACAGGAGTAGGCCTGCCCTCGAGGTGTTTTTCCTTTTTCGTGTTTTTGGGCAAAAGTAATAGGAACTTCGATCAACGTAAAACAACAAAACGCGCAGAGGTCAATCATTGCTGTAAATGGCACGTCCACGTCGTCCACCGTACAGCGAGTCAGACAACTCCATTCCCCATCCGTGGTGCCATGCCGTCCGTGAGGACATCAGACTCGGACAGCGTCGGGAATAGGTCTTGGGCTTCCGGGGATAGTGCTTTCATCAAAAACTAAGCACTGGCCCCTTCAACCCTCTTTTCCTCTGACACTGCTTCAAGCCCCACCAAGCAGCTCACACATCTTCATTTCAGTCTAAAATGTCTGCTCGGTTGTCGTCTGATGTCGTCTGAGTCACTTACACTCGCCTGTCGACTTAGGCTTGCCGCCGCTCAGTTGATGTCTGACGGGTTTGGAATCTAACACCTTCGTCAAGACCGCATTCGCCAAAGGTGCAACGGAGCTCTACCAAACGGTCGGCTCAGAACGTCAAGAAAGACCGCAAAGTAAAGGTGAATCGAATTTACCAGTATCTGCCACCTCGATCATACTCGCGAGTATATCCATCTCGGGGTGGGTATGCCGGCTCTCGTGGAGGGAAATCCCTCGGGGGTCGGTCATATTGCCGACCATTCACGTAGGGATCAGCGGGAGCGGGAGGGGGGACGTAGTCCCGTCGATACGGCTCATCATAACGCCCTACGCCTCGAGGTGGACCATACTCGTCAATGGGAGGTGGTCCTCGAGGTGGAGAGCGATAACGAGTACGGTCATCATAGTACTCGCGCCTTGGGCTTCGATCACGATAGCCATAGGGTCCAGCATCACGGCGAGGACTATAGCCGCCAACACCACCGCCACCTCGGGGCGGACCACGTCGATCATGATGATGATTGTCGTACCGCGGAGCCCCGTAATGACGTCGGCCACCTCCACCGCCCGGCGAGCGAGAACGACCGCGTCCATCCCGATGTGGAATATCAGGCTGCGTCTGTATCGCAAGAGTCTACACGTCAGAGGCGGATCTTCCGGAGTGAGGGCAACAAAGGCCTTGCTTGGTAATGACTTACATCAGCCACACATTGGACGTGATTACCCTTGAAATCGCGGCCATCGAGCTTCTCCACGGCAGTCCTCAGGTCGGCGGCAGTCTCGTATTCGACAAAACTAATGGGGACCCCCGTCAGTTTGTGCACACAGCAAACGACTTCATGGCACGTTGCTCACCCTCTGCCGTTGGAATCGCGTCCCGTTTCCGAGTACACCACGTCAAGTCCGGGTTGACGCGCAAAGTCTTTCAGGTCCTATAACCAGAGGCCACGTAAGTCCTTGTTCCTAGCTAGAAGTAGCCGTTCTGATGTTTCACGCGACGCCAAGCGAGAGGAAAAAAAGGCACTCGTTGCCCAACGGGTTCCATCCAGCATCCGGCATTCCGTTGTACAGCATACAGGTTGAACACAGAGAGCGTCGGGTGGGGTAGAGGAGACAAGAAAAGACCAAAACAGGCCGACATCAAGAAAGCGCACCCGCCCTCCCAACGTGTTGGTGAGATCTGAGGTAAAGGCCGGATCCATATTACACAAAGGGCGCAGGACGGTTCAACATGGTGCCGAATCTCAGCCGACCATAACATCGCACAGGAATGAATCCAAGTCACACAGATGGAAAAGAAATTCCTCCAAGGAGTCCAGTGATAAGCGGGGAATTAGAGACAGACCTGCCAACTGGTTTCGTGAGGGAGCCCGGTAATTTGCATCCGGTGAGCGGTTCGTCGAGGTCGTGGTGGAGCACGCTCGTGAATCTGATGGAAGCCACCCTCTCTGGCTCTGGGTCCACGAGCGAATTGGACTGTGAGGCGTGTTCCCATGAGATCGGATCCGTCTACACGCGCACGGTCAGCTATGCTTGGTATACATGATATTGGATTTTGCGCACGAAGGCGCCGGGCTGACAAAAGATATTTCTTGCATGTCATGGGGCGGTGGTACGTACGAAAAGCTGCAGCCAGAGAAGATACAACACGAACAGGGATGCCCGTTAGCAGAGTCCAAGGAATTAATCGAGGCTGGTCATCAGGGCGCGGGCGTTATATGGAGCAAGACAGGAGGGGTCGACTAACCCGGAACAACGTCGCGGGCATCCATCGGGTCCTTGTATTCGATGAAGCCAAATCCATTCATAAGCTTCACGTCTGTAATCTCTCCGGTGCCATGGGTCGCAAAGTGTGCCTCGATGTCGGCCTTGGTAGCTGCCGTGAAAGCGAGTCAGTTGGGATCCAAGGGGGTAAGGCGGATAATGAAAGACTGAAGGTGTTTATGGACCATTGCGAGGAAGGTTTCCCAGGTAGAGCCTGGTATTCGAGACTTCAGTCATGATGTCGATGGCAGCTAAGTCGCTTGCGAGGCTCGATTTAATCCTGAATGCGCCGCAGGAGCAGAAAGAAGGAAGGAAGAGGAAAGGCCGCCAGTCAGGGGAAGCGCGATAAGCAGGTCCGAGGAATGGCCCAAAGCAAACGGTGATGAGAGAGCAGAAGCAGCAGGAAATAGTCCAGCAGACAGGCTAGATCTTGTCGCCCGAAACTGCTCGATGGATGATCGATGGCTGAGAGCGATTGTCCGTGGCCTGCGGAAAGTGTGAATGAGGAGAACTCGGTGAGGGTTGCCAGCTCGACACGAGACCAATATTACAACAACTGCGGCTGAAGAAAGCGGTGGCAAGCGGCAAGAAACACGGGAAATGTGGGGCATAACGAGACAATGCCCGAATGTACCGAAGGTACCTACCAAGCTTTATTCACGTTACGGAGTACCAGGCACACAGTACCCAGGTACATACCTAGTTACCTACCTCTTTCCATGCATAAAAGCAGGTCGTCGATCTAGCCACATGGCAACCCAAGCGGAGTTTAAGAACTCTGATGCTTTTGCAAAAGATTGCATCACTTATCAAGTGTCATAATGAAGATAAAGCGCTTGAACTTTTTTCAATCTGACATGGAGCGTCAGAGAGGTTGGTTGGTACCTTCGAGACAGATACCTGCCTACTATACCCGCAGTGCGCGAAAAGAATGATCACTGGGTTCGCGCAATGTGAAAAAAGTTGTCGCGATAATAAGGCGCCTAATACCTCTCATCAAGTGGATCGCAACGTAACACTGCAGCCTTGAACATGTCTATCGTGTGGTATATACTCCTCATCGGGACGCATTACTAATTCATGAACCAACTTCCAAGTTCTCCCCCGTCGTGCCTTGCTCCTTTCCGGACAAGGCTACACAAGAAAAGGAAATGAGAAAAGGCGGCCTTGACCACCCCCAACCCCTTCTCGTAATTATCATTGGATATTCCAGAGGCCACCCAAGAGACGCCACGCCATGCTGACAGACACATCACATCGCTCAATAGCCCCCAACAAGATTTGTTGTCCATCAATGTCTTCCCTCGTTATTCGTATCATCAAGTCGTCTCGCACATGTCATGTACCGCCGTCACACATCGTCAAAGATGACGGAGATAATCTCGTCCACCATCGTAAAAACCAAATGAGCACTGCCATTCACAGGTTAGCATACGTTGAAACTTTTCTTCTTTGGAATAGGTGGCTTCTCTTACTTGAGTCGAGAATTATTCAGTGTAGCAAAGATGCGACGACTGGCCGCTTGAGCATTTACCCTGCCCACTACACTACCCGCCAGGTCTGGCACCAACGTCGCCAGCATGAGACTGGCTTCAGTGCGCGTCTTCTTCTTCTGCGCCGCAGATCTCGGCTTCTTGTCGCGCTGCAAGATCCCGTTGGGCCACATGCTGTCTTGAAGCATGCCGATGTAGCGCAGAAGTGATTCGTCCTGTAGCAATCCTTTGACATTGTCGCGTACTTTCCTTTCGATAGTTCCTCCCAATAATTGCTGGAGTACCACGACCACGGCTCGTCCACGAAGCCAGTTGTTTCCTCGATTCAGCTCAAACACTTCCAGGAAGATGTCGCAGATGGGTTTGATGAAAGGCTCCAGTTCCTTATTCTCAAAGGCATTCAATTCCGCTTCTGCCTCGGCGGCGGGGAACTCGTCAACATCAACGTTGAGCGGCATCGCGTTCAGTTGGTTCGTGGCTGCTGCAATGAGATTCTGGCCAGCGACGGAGATTTGATCCAGCACGGGGATATTGCCCAAGATGTCGTCCATTCCATCCGCCACAGAGTCGTATAGTCGCGACACGAGGTCCTTTTTGTCTTCACGATCCACAAGATCTTGGCCGGGGATGATGACGCTTTGCGACAAAAACGCTCGTAGGTCGCGACTGCGGCACACATCTGGCAGGAAAAGAAGCTCTCGCAAGTACTTCTCGAGAGCTTCTCTCCTCTTGCGAAGGAACTCGCTCTGGAACTTCATGACGACTCTGCGTCGGGGAAAATCAAGACTTCGGACAGAAGCGTAGCGAGATCGTAACTTCTGATGTAGGTCATGAAACTCGCTATATCGTCGCGTGACTATCCAGGAGGCAGCTGGCATTTGCTCGCCCGCATTCCGCTGAACCTCGACGACATACATGGCAAATTCCCGCCCGTCTTCTTCCCTTCCTACTTGTATCGATTTGATCTTGATTGTCGAACGGCCGTAGAGGCTGTTGTCACTCTCTTGTACGACATATTGCTGACGCTGGAGCTCCTTGCGTCTCATTTCTCGCTGCAAGCTCGCTTTCGACTTGCGGAGGATTCGCAGCTCCGATGTGTTGTTCGTCAGCTCAGCCTTACGGGTCAGCGAGTCGATGATGGCTTCTTGTGCGGACAGACGATCTATGTCGTTGGAAAGCGCTGTAATGGCTTCGGCCAATCCCAGATCACCCGGCGCGGCCTCATGAACCTCGTCCTCGTCGTCTTTCTCAACAGAGCTAACGCCAGCATCGTCATCGCGTTCGTCAGTGGGGCCTTTGTCTTCGTCTTGAAACAAGTCATCATCCACAAAGACCCCGATCCTTGACGCTGGGCTGACCAAACCTAAAGAGGATAGACTGGGCTTTTCTAGGTCTTTGGCAGAAGTGATAGGTCGCGACGAGTCCAGAGAATCCTGATTAGAGCTCCGGTCATTGCCGTCAAGGAGACTTGTGTCGGCATCGCCCACGTCCGCGTCTCCAAACAATGAAGCTCTCAGAGCTGCCGCTGTTTGTGGCCGTTCGTCGTCCATGATGTTGTTTAGAGCTTCCTCCACAGCCTCCACAACCTTTGTATCAGGAGACATTCGCGGACCTTGCTCTTGATCAATGCTATGTACTGAATCTACCAAACCATCATTTCCCGCGTCATCTTGATCCAACGCATATGGGGGTGTTGAGGCAGTTTCATCCAGTGATCGACGGTGGTTGATGAACGGACCTACATCTTTCTCGTGACCACGAAGGTCCACTGCAGAACCAGTTCTTCGCGTAATTTGACTCGACGCCGATGTGGCAAGTCGGGAAACAGGCCTCGGTTTCGATGGAAATGATTGAGCCGCTCGAGGTGCATAGGCATGGGTTGGAGGTACTGGGGCGGGGGTCGTGGCGACAATGGATGATTCTTGAGATGCGAGGCATTTGTAGTACAAGTCGGACTTCTTGAAGCCGTGGTAGTGTTGGGACTGCATATCCTCAAGAACGGCACTTTGAGCCTTGAGTATGGCTTTCCTCGCATTGTAGTACTGGAGCGAAGTGGCAGACTTCCCAGCCTCCAGAAACCGTCGAACTTCACGCTTCGAGGATTCGGGCACGTGGAGCTCCGGTTTCGACAAGTAGGCCTGATGAATTTGCTGCAAGTCAAGTCGGTCTGGCTCAGACCACATGGGCAGAGTGAAGGCGTGGTGTTCATCTTCCAGGCCGTCATCCTCCAAGGGGTTTCGGAATCCGTCCACAACCAGCCAGAATTGTACCAAAGACATCAAACGCTGACGCTCCATGTATTCCATAAAGTAAGACAGCCCAGACGAATCCTTTAAAAGTTCGACAAGAGTAGCATTCTCCAGTCTAGAGGTAGTCATACTGGAAATCGGGTTGGTATCGAATGGGATGGGCTGGCGATCACCACCAGCGGCGAGCTGCTGCACCTTTTGATCCAAAATTCGCTTGCCCATTTCTAAGCGTCTCAAGTATATGGGGTCTTGGTTCTCCTGCAGACAGTCCCGCTTCAACTGGCTGGCCACTTCACTGCGAATTCGTCGCGCGTCCGACAAATTGTTGACTTGCCGTACACCGCGAATGAACTTTTCGAATTTACGCTCGCTGTCGCCAGGAACAAGCCGAGGAGCCAATTTCATACTCGCAGTTTGAGGAATCGGTAAGGCGTGCTGATCGAGCGCGGCTCTGAGTTTACGAACCGTCGACCTATCCTGCAACATGGTGCGGCCATAATTCTCCATGGCTTGATTCCACGTATCTGGATCCGAGAGCAACTGGAAAACTGGGGAGAGAACCGCACAGCTAACTATTTCGCGTATGATTGTCGAGACGGAGCGACTGGCCAGCATGTTTTCGGGTAAAAGTTTGGGCATGAGCCGCTCAACGAGAGATCGCAGATAATCTTGTTGCACCATTTTGGTGTCTGGCGAGGAAAGCGATGCAGCTGCGTGCAAGCGGCCATCTTTGTATTTCGAGGCAATTGCCAAGTCCAGCTCTTCTGATTCGGTCACGGACCTGTTCAGCTTCCTGCCTCTGATAGCCTTTTCTGCATCGTAAAAGTCTCGAATGTGCGCCGTGAGAATAGGAATCAGACGACTCGTCACGATGTCGGCTAGGTCCTTGTCTCGCAGTAAGTCGAGCAGACTGGCAATGACTGAGCGCACGGCGCGGTCGATTTCGTTGGGGAATACCGGGTTCGGACTAATGTGGGAGTACCAGCTGCGGACGAAGTCGCGAAGAATCAAGTCGAGGAGGCCATCCACAGCTTTGGCGACCTGCTGGGACTGCCCGAGCTCTAGAGACTGCTTCTCGTATTTTTGTCGTCTCTTCAAGGCAGAGACTTCTGTCTTCCAGCGGCTGGCGCGAAGAAAGGACGCTCGTGGAATTTGTGAGGATTCGTGGACCGGCCGTTGCGCCGTAAATAATACCGTTGCGGCGGTTGCGAGAACGGTGAGGATGATGCCGGTGACAAAGGCGTACCCAGCCCAGCGCACTACCGGGAACCAGCTGACAAGGTAGCTCCAGGCAACGAAGGCGGCTACAGCAGCGATAGCCACGTCGCGTCGTTTCAGGGCCATGGCCAGAACTCGATTCGATGAGGCTGCATCGTCTGCTTGATCAGAAATATGGAAAGACAAGTCGAGGCAAGCAGGTGGGAGGCCGCGAATGTGTGGGAGATGTGGGAGCTAGCAGACAAAGACGCACACCAACCACCCCAACTTCCAAGAACTGTCTAGTGCCTTCAATGCCCAGGCCAGGGGTCTGGACTCTGGACTCTGGACGCTGGACTCTGCCCTGGTCAGTGGTGGAACTTTCAACTGCAGCTGCAAGCATGCAAAGAACTGCGAACACTGGAGTTGCTGCGACGATGACACCCAATGTCAACACATTACGTCACCCCACGGCAGCAAAGCAAAGCTGCGAATAGTGGCATCAGTGCCATGAGTTGGACAGCGCGGCCTCTTGCTTTTGATGGCCATGCCGACCAAATTGTAATTTGATAGTCGCCAGACATTGTCCACAGCATAACCGGACTCCGGGTAATGTGGCATGACAGTCACCAATGCTGCAACATCTACTTGCTTATTCACGTAGTGATTCCAGGCGTAGTTCTGCCTATCTCATTCCCAAGGAGGATCCTCCAACCGCCTAAACAAAGCCACGAATTTTTGGCCTTGGTTCCTCGCAACCTTCTTCCCTTCCTCCGTCTCCTCCCGCATCACCTTCACACACTCATCCTCTTGCACCTCTTCCTCCGAAACACGCTCAAATGAAGGGTGAGCATCCAGATGTTGCACCATCCACAAATGCAGAGCCTCCACATCAGTAATCGTGTATACAATGCCCCCCGGCCGCAGTGCGTACGCGTATTCTGAATTTAATGTCGTCGAAACGATTCTAGCCTTGTGCTTTCTGGCCTTGAAGTGAGGGTCCGGGAAGCAAATGAAGATTTTGCTGAGCTGTGCCTTCTTGAAGAAGTTGGGAAGGAACTTCATCGTGTTGGCGCGAATGCATGCTGCATTTTGATATAGAGTACCGCCGTTCTGTTCGCGTAGGGCCCAAATCTTCTCTTGGACAAACTGCGTCACACTCGTTCGTATTTCGAGACCTACACCTTGTCATGAGCATGTTTCTGACCCCGCAGAGAAACCTTTCGACTAAACGATTGTCAACTTACCCAGCATCAACGTGTCAGGGTAAAGAGGAGCCAATGCCACAAGCAGACCACCAAAGCCGCACCCGATATCGACTATCTCTATATCTTTCTTCAATTGTACCGGTTTGTTCGAGTCTTCTGATGTGCCTTCCACAGCGTAGGCCGGATAATATGAGGACCAGTCCATCGTTTGCGGCGAAGAGGGGCTAGAGACTAATCAGCATACATGAGAGGCAGAATAGTTGAATATGAGTACCTACTATTCAAGAGTGTGGTCTGAAAAGGGGTTGGCGTGGGCTCTTTGACGGTAAAATCGCTTTCGCGGCATTCTCGCAACGCCATCTTGGTCTGTACTGTGACTGAATTTCGCCCGATGAGCCCGTTTATTGGGAGGACCAGCCATTTTTCTGGATTTCAGATGTATCCAGATTCTGCCTCAAGTGCGCTGCTGAAAGTTCGCTGCTGATTTAGAGCAGGCTTCGATTTTTTTCTTCACTCGCGGTATGTAGGTAGCTACAATCCTCAAGTTGAGAATCATATGGACAAGGTCATTTGCCAATGAGGCAGGCGGTGGGGAGGAGCACATGCTGCTACTCCACCCACATCCGTCATGGTCCAATTTGCTGGGATGAGGTGGGATGACACAACATTCACGTCAACAGCAAAGAGGGAGATGCATTTTGCTGAAGCTTCCAACAGTCATGCTTGACCTCTTCAATATCCTGACTCGCAATAACAACTGGGTTATCTTTACCCAAGCAAATACGTTTCGCGATGGAGTACACTAATGGCATCCCGCTCACTACAGTGCAGGACACAGCGCGAGCCACATTGTGGAATGTTGGGAGCTACACGGTGCCTCACTCAACATCATTGATTGTTCGCTCAATTTCAGCTCTTTGCGTATGCAGTCCTTCCCTAAGGCCATCAAAAACACACCTCTGACATCCAACCATGTTCACAGGCCCTTATTGGCACAATTTCAATTCTACCTCTGGTCTTCTTCCTGATTATAGACCTAATCCTTTGGCTGTGGAGGCTCATCTCAGACCATCGCGCACTTGTAAAGAAGGCCAGCAAGTCTGCGGCGCTCTCAGATAATTCCGAGTCCTCACTTTCTAGCAGCTACTCAACAGGTGCAGCGATGGCAGGGCCACGCACCAGCTGCAAGGCATAATGCCCCTGTCCTAGATTCTTTTGCTCCGCGAGATCGAATCCACATGTATCCGAGCAAGCATTTCTCTAACCGGCACATACTTTTCATTTCTGATACGAAAAGCTCATTGAGCAATCTGTCCAATTACCTTGATCAAGTCAGCGGTGACGCCCATGGCAGTAACGTCGCCCCCAGCACCAGCTCCTTGAACAATGAGAGCGTTGCTTCCGTATCGCTTGGTGTAAAAAGAAATGATATTGTCGCTGCCCTTCAAAGCGGCAATTGGGTGGGATGGCTCGAACGTCTGGAGACCAACCTTGACACTCTTGGTGGCTACGTCGATGCTGCCGACAAACCGAAGAACCTTGTCACCCGCCGAAGCCTTTTTCTCATCCATCTGCTGGTCAAAAGCCGGTAGCTTCTCCAGGAATTCGTCACCGCTAGAGCATGACTCTAATTCCTTGGGAATCAAACTTTCCACTGGAAACGACGTGGGGGACTCTACTGGCAAACCTGCCAGACGGGCCAATATGGTCAACTTTCGAGCAACATCCAATCCGTTGAGATCGTCACGAGGATCAGGCTCGGTATAGCCTAGCTCTTTGGCCTTCTTCACTTCGTCAGACCACTTGCCACCGCCGCCGGATGTAGGAGCAAATGAATTGAACAAGAATGACATGGTGCCGCTGAAAACGCCCTCAATCTTGGTAACCTCATCACCAGTCTCGACAAGGTCCTTCAATGTGGAGATCACAGGTAGGCCGGCACCGACGGATGACTCGTGGTAGACCTTGGCACCAGATGCTGCTGAGGCCTGGAAGATATCTTGCCACAATTTGTATGACCCCGAGAAGGCCTTTTTGTTGGGTGTGACCACACTGACGCCAGCCTTGAGAACGGTTGGGTAAGCATCTGCGACGTCTTGGGAGCTCGTGTTGTCGACGATGATGGCCTTTCCAGGAGCCTTGGTCAGATATTCAACGAGGTCGGGCAGCGATTGAGGTGGTTTGGAAGAATTGGCCAGTGTATCTATGGCGCTTTCTAGGTTGATAGACGAGTAATCATCGTTGTAAAGCGCCTTGCGGCTCGTGGCGATGTAGCACAAGCTCAACTTGGGTGAAGGTCGTCGAACAGCGAGATCTCGCAGCTGGGAGAGGAAGCATTTTCCCACTCCGCCAGCGCCTGTGGCATGTCATCGTCAGTTTACGACAGAGATATCTGGGCAAACGGTCGCATAACTAACCAATTACGGCAATGAAAATAGGCTTCGTGCTGGCCATGCTGGACAGATCTTGTGTTGAATGTAATAATTGTTGAAGGTCGAGGTCTTTTTACGTGAACCCCGCAGCGGGGGGAGAAAGGGTTTAGCGTGACGTGGAGGGGTATTGTGGCTAGAGAGAATCCATGATGTGGCGCGCTTCCATAGAGGCCCTTGACGTGGCTTAAGCAGTAGGTAACCAGTAAGTCAACACTTTCCTTTGTGCGCGCCTGATCATCGTCAAAAACACATTGTCTGCTACCTATCATGTGGTGACATAGTCTAATTGCACTGTCGTTCAAAATCAGAGATTTCTTGATCGGCACCTCTCTGGCCTCGAAGACCACAGCTCGGAGATTAGACGATCACCAGCACATCGACGTGACCTGGTGCACTTCCGTTTAAACACTATGTAACACTGACTCAGCTTCTCGATTCTTCTTTGCATCAACAAAACTGCATTTGCGACAACGTTTCTACTGCATTAGGTTTGCGCCGGTGGATACTCTCTCGGGAAAAAAGTCACCTTTATTGTGCAATGCCTCAAAACCCGAATTTGTACGGCCAAAGGCCGGCCAAGAAGCAGAAGAGGGACACGACACTCTCTTCATCACTGGATTTCACAGCGCAGCTGACGTCGCTCATTTCTCATGCGACCTCTTCTGCCCCCAGTTCGGGGCGCGCAAGACCGTCCAAAGATCACAAGAGGGACATGTTTCAGAGCAGCAAACCAAAGGAACGAAAACTGCCGACGCCTGACAGCAGATTGACACTGAAGGAGGTGGCTGGCACAGAAGAAGAGTCACAGCAGCTCGCGCTCGCAAGGAGAAAGATGGAGGACAAGGCGCGACGGTATGCCGCAATGAAGAGAGGGGACTATGTACCAAAGGAGAATGAAGCCGCTCCACTGGTCGACTTTGATCGAAAATGGGCAGAGGACGTGGAAGGGAAAGGAGAAGGATACTCAAGTTCGAGTTCGAGCTCAGATGACGATGGCGACGACGAAGCCAATGAGATTATCGAATACGAGGATGAATTCGGACGCATGAGACGCGGGACCAAAGCTGAAAAAGAGCGCACCGAACGTAGAGCACGGCGAGGATTTCTCGGGGCAGAGGAATTGGAACGCATGTCAGCGAGACCAGCGGCGCCGACGAATCTCATCTATGGAGACGCCGTGCAGGCCATGGCCTTCAACCCTGACGATCCCGAAAAGATGGAAGAACTCGCAAGAAAACGAGACCGCAGCGCGACACCGCCGGAACAGAAGCACTATGACGCCGACAGCGAGATCCGCACAAAGGGCACGGGGTTTTACAAGTTTAGCAAGGATGAAGATGCACGGGCAAAAGAAATGGCACACCTGGCCGAGGAGCGCCAACGCACTGAAGAAGAACGAAAGATACGGGAAGCTCAAAGGGCGGCGCGGCGCCAAGAGATTGACCAGCGGCGACGAGAGATGGGTGCACGCAGGGCTCAACGCCAGGCTGACAGCTTTCTCGACGGGCTTACGGGGAGAGAGGCTTAGAAGTTCGCCAGTGGAAAAGAGCGGGATTCAGAGTGCGACAAGCCTGTACTCCGTATGTAATTAATTAGCCCTGCATGAGCTTATCCTACCTGAGGCTACCACCGAGAGTTTCCGTTGGTCGTGGCTTTCAGCAATGAATCCGTCTGCCTCGTGCTTCTCCTACAGGCTGCCAGTAGAATGAACTTTCGCCAAGGCTTGATCATTCTCAGCCAATAAGGCATCTGTACATACGGAGTAGTCCCTCGTGAATCGTGATGTCGGGACTCGGACGAGTGATTTGCCCCGTCGTCTGAAGCGTGCCGTCTCACCGAGAGACAGCGCGCAGTTGAACGAGCTCAGGTGAGGCAGGGGAGGGCCCGTTTCGTCGAGCGCCACGGTAACGGTCCAAGTTGGTGGCTCTCGTGTCTGGGATGGAGGTACATAGCTATGTAGGTAAAGATCCCGGGCACCTCGTTGCAGAGGCTACGTTGCTATTGTAACTTGTCGTCGAGAAGGCCGCCGAAAGACCAGGCTCTGTCTGATGAAGTTGAGAATCTATACTATGCGAGAGAAGGCGTTGACAGTTGTACAAAAAATCAGGTGAATTTGTCAGCGGTATCCAGCGTGCTCCAGATGAACGAAACATAAACCAGAATAGCCCCGCCAACTTCAGGGCGGCTGAGGTATCTGGGCCAGGGAGGCTTGCAGAAGTTGCAAGTTGCAACAAAGCCAAGGCCCGGCGAGTCCAAATGTGGTCAAGAAGAAAATTGCAGCATGAGTCACAGGTTGGGCCCACCAGCTCAAGTAGCGACCTGTGAGCCCTTAACAGTAATCTATGGCTGACACGGGCAGATTTGTTAGTCTTGCACAGGGTTATGCCCCAAGCCAATCTGGTCTTGGAGCGTACCCCTGTCGGCGCGCCGTTCTGCTGCTTTGCTGCCTGAGAAATACAAAACTCTCTGGACTTCCGGCCCTCCGCGACCAAATCCCTTTTTTTTTCTTCAACCAAAATCTTCAATCAAACCCAAGTCCATAAGTCATACATCGCCTCAGGCGTCCGCAACGATGTTCTAAACTACCTCTTCTCAGAGTGTTCCCCCAGAAACCGTCAAAATTTCGTCTCAAGATAGAAACATAATCTCCACTCCACATTCGCCTTATCCAGCTCGCCTTTCGGTTGACCTGGACTTCAGCTCTGCTATTGAAAGCATTCGCTCGAATTCTTCCTCCACCGCCAACATTTCGGCTCAAGACTTTTCAGTCTTCAACACGGATTCACAGTCAACATGGCTTCCCAACTTTCGATCAAGCCCGCCGGTAGCATCCGCGCATCAACTCCAGCAACTCCAGAGCCCCGTCGAGCATCAGCAGGACTTTGTTCTGTTCGACAGCCCTCAGCCCTGTCAAGCGGTCCCTAATCAGTCTTCTTTGCTGTCCAGCCAGCATATTCATTCATATCACAATCGCAGGGATACCAAGCTAGTCACCGCAGCTGCCCAAAATCAGCGAGTAGCCCAGCTCTTACAGGCACTTGGACAAAACAACACATCGTCATCAGTCAAAGCAAATCGTTTCGCGCACCAGTCTTACGCTTCATCATCTCCAACACCTTCTGCTACTTTAAAGCCACATCAGAGAACAAATTCCGGTCGTCCTCCTGTCCCTTTATTTTATCAGGGTCCGGGCAGTGTGCCCCAAAGTCAAGCCGCCAAGATGATGAACGCCGCAGGTTTGTCTCTCCCATTTGACGGTCCATTAACAAGAAGCCTACCTTGCTCACATCATGTCTCAGACGTCGATCTCGACGAGTTCACCCCCTTTGAAGGTGGTGCCTCGGCATTTTCTTCTCCAGCAATTTCTTCTGTGATGGATTTTGGTGATAGCATTTCAAGTTCAGCGTCCACTTTGGGCACCGTTTCGCCGCATGATTTGCTCGTTCAGGATCCCTTCTCTTCGGCGCCGAGCTCTGCCGCTCTCACGGCATTGACCTCGCCAAGCCTCTACAACGAATCTCCCAATGTCGACTCGTTCGACGCGTCTCCTAACTTTGGAAACGTCGACTTTGACGGCACCGGCGATTCTTGGTATTCGTTATTTCCTGATGAATCCAGCCACGTCGATCTTCAGTTCGCCAAGTCTGACTTGTCCCTTGCCGAGGCGTTGTCAGATAAAGTCTCCGCGGTGGTGGATCTGGACGCGGCTATTGTGAACCGCAAAAAGGCCGCCGTCTCGCCTTCCAGCGGTCGCCGTCACTCTTCAATAGCGGGTGTAAACCCACGCAAGCGTGATAAGCCACTACCGCCCATTGTTATCGAAGATCCCAATGACACCACTGCTATGAAGCGAGCTCGCAATACCCTCGCTGCTCGAAAGTCTCGTGAGCGCAAGGCTATGCACGTGGAGGGTCTTATGAACCGTATTGCCACGCTCGAGGCTGAGCGTGACCATTGGAAGAGCATCGCTCTGTCGCTATCACAAGCGGGTGCCTAATGAACGAACGGAGTAAAAGTTTTTGATTTGAAGTCCTGAATCCTTCTCATTTCCTTGTTCCATATTTTCCTACAGATCGGCGCTTTACATGGCGGTCTCCGCGGGAGGAATGCTCTGTTCCTAGGATTGTACTTATATAGCTCGTATATCGGCTCGTTCTGACCACTTGTATGTATATAAAACACCTCGTGGGCAAACAAGAACTCCCTTGGCTATCTCGTGAGCATGAAATATCGAATTTGCAGCGGTCGTTCAGACCATGCTCCACGACGCGGCGTCGATGGTGTTTATTCGCGAATACCGGTATTCGCGAAGGAGGCGAAGTCTCCATATTTCTACACACCAACCTCAACGTATCGAAAATCTTTGCTTTGACTCCAGTGTGCAATATGGTTCACGAAGCAATGACTCTTTTGTGAAATCGGACGGCAATTAAAGCTTACAATCCCTAATAGCTTTTCTCAACGTGTAAGAAGCATGATCGTCATGACGCACACACATCACGAATTGTCGCCCTTCCAGCACGTAGGCCGTACGTAGGGATCCAACTCCAAGTACTGACGGACAGTGAAATTGTGGTACATACGGAGTGTGTACATACGAAATTCGCCCTTGAATGATACCTACGCAGACCCCCGGGTAAATGCCCGATTCGGGAGACTCGAGACTGAGAGGTCCTGACTCCTCATGAGGCTTGCTTACCCGCGGTTGCGTCGAAGGCTCCCAGGTAAGGATACCCCTTCGAAAGATAGCTTATATGTTTGAATACCCTCAGCAAATACCCGTGGATAGAAACCTGCTCAAATTTCCTACATACTTACCTATGCCTAAAGGCTAAGGGGGAGGCTGTTGTGGCGGGCAGCCCGACGGTCGGAGGCACTACCAGAAACTGCCAGACAAGTCACAATTATGAAGACATCTCACGAAGACTATGGCTGCCGATACATATGTATCTAGGATCGATACTGTTGCTACTGGTGTGTCGGCCATTGAAACCTTTATGTCTGTGTGACAGATGTGTTCCGGGGATCTGGCGTCTGGTACAAGTGTGAGCGGCATCAATCCCATTAGGCCCAGAGTCTGAGCGTCTGTTCTGTTCTAGCAACTGCAGAAAAGTGACTTCCGTTATTTTCAAAAACAGTGGAGATCCAGTGGAGAATCTTCTTTGTACCGTCCCTCGAGGCTCACTTCATGTCGCAGGCCCCGTGACTTGGAGTGACATTGAGAGCTTCAAATCAAGAGGCTTCCCGATGCTTCATCGCGTACCCTACAGCATTTTGGTAATATCACTGCACAATCATCGATCTCGAAACAAAGGAAGTTTGGTCTTGGGCGCTGAACTTTTACCGTTCTGATAAGTGCGATGTAGCCTTTCCTCACAAAGGCGATTGCTGGTTTTCTATCTTGAGCCACTTACGCCGTGTATTATTCACTTTTTATCGAGCGTAAGAAAAGCTTGGTCTCGGGATGCAGTACGCGTTGCGGTTCAGCCCGATATACCTTCATGTCACGATGTCATAGATTCGAGCTTTGGCTCGTCTCCTTCAGGTAGCACTAAGATAGAGGAGGACACTCTCCTCCTTTCTCTTCTCTCCTCATGTCAAACAATACCATTATTTTGGGCGTCACGTACTTCCAGATTTCCACCGGCCCGACTATGCTATGCTGGTGAGTGGCATACTCACATAGAGAAAACGTAGTCCAAAATCATGCGACCTGGTTGGTAAACTGAGGAAACAATTCATTATCCGGCGACCCTCCGGGGGCGCTGCCGTGAACTGTCCTCGCTGCACTCGCGTCGTCACAAACTCTGCTCCTACTGATCACAAACCTCCCGCCGAAAATAATGAATTGTTTCCTCCGCTTACCGGCTCAATTCCAGTCTAGCTTTTCTCTATCCAAGTATGTCACCCGCCACCTCCTTCCCAATCCGCCTTGCCTATGAAGTTTCTTCAAGCGGCCTCGCTCCTTGCATTACTGTAGTCCTCATCATTGTCGATCCCGTGGTTCGTGACCACTTCGTTCACATCAGTGTGCATGGGTGCTGGGCGGATTCATCACGTCTTTCTCATTCTGCGACGCTCGAAGTTAGCTAGCCGTTCCGTGTTAGGCTTCGCCATGATATCTTGCGGGTCGAAGGGGCCATCAAACATCCACCATCTGATGGCTCATCACACAGATGTGGACGCGTTCAAGGAACGTATTCTCCAAGGACTCAACGCGCCGGCAACACAGTCGATCCCACTACGACAATGCATGACTTGATAAGGCATCCACCTGCGAGTCTTCTGAGCTCGCCGAGTCGACGCAGTGGTATGTTTGGTGATGCTGGTCGTAGTGGGATTGACTGACTTGCCGGCAAATTGAGTCCTTGGAGAATCTATTCCTTGAACGCGTCCAAATCTGTCTGGTGAGCCATCAGATGCGGCACGGCCACGCCCTCCCAGTCTTCCTCATTGTTGGTGCTGGTACTAGTGTTGGTGCGAGTGCTGGTGCTGTGTCATTGTTTGTGGCTGCGGCACCACAAACGTCTTGTTCAGCCTGTACATCATCAGCTTCAACTGTTGATAGCCGGTCGCTTACATCCCCATCCACAGGAAGTTGACTCAGACGCTCGGGATCAACAACAACAACAACAACAACAACAACAACATCGCGGTTCAACGGGTTGTTCTCAACGAGCCAGTTCAACCAAACTACGATAATCTCTCTGCGTACTCTGAACGCCGCCTTGAATTGCCGTATCATGTCTGGTTCCGTCGTTGTATTGCGCGGGCGGACAACGATGGTTTCGAGCTCTGATGGCAACAGCGACAGCGTATCGTACACTGTGCCGACATCCTTCAGGAAGGAAATAATCCCCTTATAATGGTACTGCGACCCTCGGTACGCCAACGTCTCTAGGTGAGCGTGTACTCGGGAAATGAGCCACTCTTCAATCTGGTCCAGCGTGTTACTACACCCAGATCAAGCTTGTTCTCTGCAGACCACAAGTTACAACTTTGGCATACCCGGTCCACGTTCTCCAGGCCCTGGGTTTCGACGGGGCTTATCTGCCTCTCGGCAACCCTTGCGGATGCCTGAAACAACATGTAAGTCAAAACTGGAACAGTCACACCTGTCGCCTCGTTGCTGGATGTTCTTGCCAAGTCTAGTAGCCCAGTTCTCAATAAGCTCTTCGTCGGCAGCCGTGATGGTCATATCATCAAGCGTTGTGATGCCTACAGCCTTCGACATACAGCACATCTGCGTCTGGTCGGTGTGTGGACTGGCGGCAGTGTAGGCTGGTGTGAACCCAGAGCACAGGCGAGAGTCAAGCGATGAGGGGTGGTATGTAGTCCGATCTAAGACTTCCCCCCGTTGGGATTGCTTGGGAAGCTTCAAGCCACATATGGACTACGCAAAGACGTGCTCTGTGGGTTGAACGGCGAGGAGGGCGATGCAACACAATCCCGTTGCTGAGCCAAGTGTTCGCGAGGACCGGAAGTTGGTGACGGGCTCCCACCAGCCACAGCAGCTCTTCTTCATGTCCCCTGTGGAGGGCATCTGGTTCTTGCCATCCTCGCACGATATCCAGCAGCGATGGTGTTTGTGGTTTTTGAGACGGATATGGCTGTAACTCATGCCTGCGCTCGATGAGCTCGGGAGATAGCGACCTGATCTCGAAGGTTGGCAAGCCGTGTTGGTCAAAGTCGGCAGCGGCGCATCAGAGTGCGATGGGTCGATAACGTGCAATGCGTGGCTGGGGTGTGTCTATAGGCACGTCAACCTCACCATGGTTTTCTTGGTGCCGAATATTCGTCGAATGCCTTGTATGACCTGTGCTGGCCGTACAATTGATCGCAGTTGGCCGCCTTTCTTGTGATCAAACCTCAAATGTATACAGGTCGATGAGGATCCTCTGAGGGCGGTTGGCCCGCGGCAATTAGAGGCATGTCGGTGTGATAATTCGCTGATTCTGAATAGTTTTGATTGCTATATGTTGTTCAATCGGAGGATGAGTGTAAGCGTTGTTGTGTTTTTGCGTGAATGTGGCCGCGAAAACGAAATGTGTTATGTACAACTTCCTCTTTCGCCGTGTAATAAATCTTTGCAATCGTTTGAGCAGAGTTCTTCCCCGCAACCCAAAGACGCACCACTTTTTTTCGTTCATTTATGACGGGCAATATGATGCCTTTCAAATTTGTGATCACTAAGAAACTCTAGTGCGGAAAACCTTGATAGGCACCATATTGCCCGTCACAAAAGGACGATAAAAAGTGGTGCGGTGCATCTTTAGATTCTCGCAGAAGAACTCTGCTCAAACGGATGCAAAGATCCACGCAGCGAAAGACTAAGTTGTACTCCGTACATAACAGTACTTCATTATATTGCATGTAGCTCACAACTCAGGAACCCACCGCGGCAACGATTAGGGGCTCGCCGTAGGACATCCCCTTCGAAAGTAACTTCGTCTGGAGTGGTCAGGTGGGTGTCAAAAGATGATTCGGGCCTGTAACACCGCAATGAGGACATAGATAGGATGCAATGGCTGAAAAAAGTGTTATAATCTGTTGTTTGTATCGTGATCTACTCTATAAAGAACGCCTTTTGCACTTGGCTCCACAAAAACAAACAGAAAAGAAGTGTTCGTAAAGTTCAGCGGAATAATCTACTCCCTTTCCGAGCCCTTGCCCTTCCTCCGCGTCCACAACAACAACACCAAAACCCCCAATACCGCCTCATAGAAAATTCAAAATAGAGAAGATGGAAGACGTGGACTCTCTGCCTCCAAGGCGGTGCTCTTTGTCCCGGGAGATGCGTCCTGTCACCGATTTCCGACTAAAGAAATGGACCGACCCTAACGACCCCAATGCACAGAGGTGTCGCATGTGTCAGTCGTGCATGGTATGTCTGTTGTAGTCTGTAGACTGTAGTCCAGTCGTCCAGTCGTGAGTTTGACTAATGTGTGAGATAGGAGAGACGTCCAGATTGGTGACCCAGTCGCCATTTGGGACAGGTTCAAGGACGCCATTTGCGACGATCTGGCACGCAAGTTGGACGGTCGCGACGACTTCCCCGTGGACCTCCGAGAGCCTGACAGCGACGTCGCCCGACCGCCGCACATCGACTACGGCCTGTGGAAGATCGCAGATGACATGGCGGACCAGCATGTGACTCTCGAGGAACTCCGACTGCCCGTGCCTCTCTGGGATTGGAGTGCTTTGGACCACGCGTTGACCCTCCAGGCTGCCAACAACAGCTTCCGTGAGAAGGCCGACGCCAAGCGCGAGCAGTTGAATGCTGACCAGGTCATCGCGTTCGAACCGATTACCAATGCCGTGAACAATGACCCGTCCAATGCCCATTTTTATCTGCAGGGACCGGGCGGGACGGGTAAGACCTTCCTCTACGAAGCCATCTACTACCACTATAGGGCCGAGGGGAAGAAAGTCATCTGCGCCGCGTCGACCGGTATCGCGGCCCAGCTGCTGCC
>QEQW01000484.1:0-21008 GCA_004016085.1 Claviceps quebecensis
ATCTGACCGGGAACCAGTTCTCGCTCGTCGGGTCCATAGCGCCCATCGCGCAGGTCAGAAACATTTTCGAGTAGCTTCTTGGCTGCCTCGATCCTGCGCCTGTAGTGGTCCTGATCGCCCGTTCCTAAACGCGCCGCTTCGCTGAGTCCCAAGACACATCGTCCCAAACTAGCGACAACTTGTTCTACAAGTAGTTGGTCCTCTCGAGACAACGCTTGTAGGGCTGGCGAGCTGGGTCCACTGCCGACACTGTCCTTGTCACGGATACTGGCAGTTTCGTTCAGCAAGGACTCGGCGACTTGCTTGAGCTTATAGTCTGGTGAACCGTTTGGTGTGAAGACGCCTCCACTCAGGCGCATCTTGTTGACGAGTGGGAAGCTTCGGTTGGTGCCTGTTGATTCAAATGACGAGAATGAGGGTCTGTGAAGAATCGTTTGTGTGCTAGAGCCGACGGGTCGGTGCACAAGTGAGCTGTGACGCGTGTGGTTTTGTGAATATGCTCTCGGGTCGCTGCCGCTGCCGCTGCCGCTGCCACTTCCGCTCGACGTGCCATTGCTACCACTGCCGTTCTCGAGTCTCAGACATCCAAAGGTCGAGCGTTTGGTCGCTGTCGAGGACTCATCATCCCCACGTTGGGCTGTAGGCGCGTAAAGATCATGGTCTAGCCGAGACGATTGGGCTGAAGCGCTGCGCGACTCCACGCCATATTCTCTAGCCGTTGCGAAACTTTCAATTGAGGTCATGGTATCGACGCTCGGGCGTCGAGCTTGCGTCATCGTAATGACCGGACCTCGCGTGGTTTCGATGGAATCTTCTGAGCTTACGCTGCTCACGCTGTCTGTTCTGGTCATTCCTTGCCGGCTGATTGCGCCCATTGCCGAATGCAAGAAAATATGCTCATAGTCGAAGGCGTCTTCACGATCCTCATGCGATATGTCGCCCGACTCCTGATACGTGTCATGGTAGAGCGACTCCCCACTTTCACTAAAAGTGTCTTCGAGGGTTTCAGCGTCTTGCGTTGCTTTATCGTCAGTTTGAGACTCTGGAGACAGTTCCTTGGCGTGTAAGTTGTCGTGACGGTATTGTCCTTGTAAGTATTGAGCTGCGCCATTCGCAGCTTGTGAGTCGTGCCTCGGTCCTGCTGGTTGCGCGTTACGGGTTTCTTGTAATGGACCTGCATTCTTCAATTCTGTCTGCTTTTCTTTGCTGGCGTGTGGCCCTTGTTCTTTTTCTACTCGCTGAGACCCAAGTTTTAGGTTGTCTGGGGTGGACATCGTGCCATTGAGTTGTCGACTAGGAGCAGGGTTCCCGGATCCCGCAGAAGCATTTGGCTTGCTGCCGCTTAATCCTGGTTCATATGGAGCATTCGTAAAAGGGCTCAAGGCCCTCAGATTCTGCATACTGCGCCGTTTCATACTATCTTGTTTTGCTTGCTCTCTGAGACTCGAGATTTTGCCTTTCAAACCTTGCATTTGGTCGTGCAAGTCGCGCACCTGAGCGGCCGAGGCAGATCGTGTCATGCCAACATCCGCATAGGCTCCCAGAGTCGGGCTCCCAAGACTCTGCAGTCGGCTATTTGAACGGCCTTGCATCTCACCGTCCGCATCTTCGATCTCATCAAGGGGCTCCAAGGTCGAATCCATGGACGACAAAGGTGATCGTATAGCCCCGAGGCTGTTCTTGGTCGCCAAACCGTCGGCGCTCCTCGACAGGGGCAAGTGTTGCCGATAACCACCAGCAGCACCAAGAGCACTCGCGGATCGTTGGGGGAGCATATTCAATCGCAAGGCTCCCTGCAAGCCGTTGTCGCTCACATTTCTTGAATGATTGGGGCTCGCGGGCTTTGATTTGCCCTTTGCCAACCCATTCGAACGGCCACCATTCGGGGACGGCGTTGAGCCCTCGGAAAGCGACGAGTAGCTGAATGTTCGAGCCCTATTCAAGTTCCCCTCCATGGCCTAGTATCAGCTGATCAGTACATTGGTCCCCATTGACAAGTCAGCTGACCCGGTGTCACAGCAATGCACTTTTGACCTACCGTAAGACGCCGCTTCGCGTTGGCAAGAATCTGTTCGGCTCGCTTGCTAATGTATTTGGTCGACGATCGGTCCTCGTCCAGCGCACGATCAGAGGGCATAGCCCTGACACTGCGTATTGGACGGGACTTTTCATCCACAAATTCACTCGCAATGCTCTCTTCATCATCGCCATGGAAGCTGGTGTCGTCGTGTACGCTTATTGAATCGACCAAGTCGCCAAAGGCCCCATCCGGGACGTCTATGGTCTGAGTCGTGCTTGTCGATTCGATGGAAAGTCGGCGTTCGCGGTTTGTGATTTGTGGTCTTTTTTTCAAAGTCTTTTTGCCCGTGGTTGGTGAGGAGCGCAAGGCCGTACTACTGCTTCCCGTGCCCGGATGTGTGCCAGCTAGTCGGGGTGAGCTGTGGCTCGGATCATAGCCAACCGTACTTTCGACCTCGGTGACTTCGCCAATATCGGAGAGCATTGTGCCGTTGCCATAGATGATGGGTGTGGTAGGATGAGGCGGCCCAGATTTGTATCCAGTTGATGTGAAATCGTGGAAGGCATCGAGGTGTTGCGCATCGTTCCACATTGTCGACGATGAATGCGACAAGCCCTCAAGAGGCTCGTCGTAATCTGGCAAGATCATGTCGGGATTCGTTAACGTGGGCGAGCCTGGTTGAGGGCGATGAGGAAAGGGCGTCGAGCTGCAGTCATCGTAGCGAACAACGCGGCCAGCAGTGGCCATGGAGTGGGTGGCCATAACTGGCAAGCTTGCGCAACAAAGGCAGCGTGGTCCAAGTTTGGAGAGTTTCTTTGAAGTCGGCAGCCGCTGAGTTTGAAGTGCGAAAAGATGTGGTGGTACCGGTGACTGTCTTGGACGACCAATACGGCGCGTATAGTGCGACCCGTTGTTAATTGCGAACAGACCTTGCTAATAATGCCAAGTCTCAGACTGAAGCGGACAGGTCGAAACTTGATGCAGGTCGGGCGGAAGCAGCAGAATGATGAGTCGGCAAACTGAAGCACAGCAGTCTGAGGCTGGCAATAAAAGTTGTATCGTTGGCGAGAGGCTTGAGAGGTCGCGATCTCAGTTGTCCACAAGCCAGTTACACTGACCACCCCCGAGGCCGTCAACTTGGATCGACAACGATGATCATTAGAGACTGGCAGGGTACAGAGTAGGCTGAGCTATGGCAAATAAAGACAAGGGTTGGCGCAACTTGCAAGTTGTATGTAGGTACCTATGTACGGACTCCGTATGCAACCAGACACAACTTGGCGACTTGGTGGCAAGCTCGTGGGTCCTGGCGCCAAGGGGCTTGAACGTTGATTTCGTGGTGAATGTGATGGTCAAAGAAAAGGGTGCCACTGCTAAGCCCGCGGGCGAGGGCTATCGCAAGTTCGCAACCAGGAGCAGCCAGGAGAAAAGAAAAAGTGACCAGGATATCGCTGCCGTTTCCGTGACATAGCGATTGGTCAATTCGCACAAGGTACTCCATCAAAGATCGAATAAGCGCCCTAAAATACCCAAGTATCGAGATGCTGATGGTTCAATCGTGAAGCGACGGTTTGCGTTGTGAACAAAGAGTTCTGTAGCGACAGAGAAGAGCGTAGCATGGGCGAGAGCACAAGCCGGTGCGTCGTCTCGTGATGATCTTCTTCTCGTCCAGTCTCTCTTTACTCCGTAGGCATTCAACTTCATCCGCGATTCCGCAGCGACGCTGCAGTTCTATACGGAGTACGGAGTATGTAACTTAACACTGCAAAAAGAACCAAAAGAACGGGCTGGTCCGTTCATCCACCTCAGTGCATCAGGCCAAGTGGAGCCAATCTGCTGTCTCCAGATCAGGCAGGCTATGGGTAGTAGGTACATACATAGCTCTACTCCGTACTCCGTAATACGTGCGGAGTATGCGCCTTGCAGCCCTGCGAGATTGATTCGCGAATGTAACAGCTACACGCGTGTTTTTCTGTTCTCGGAACGATACTTTTTGGTGTCGCCTCGTGTCCTCTCGTCTTTGTGGTGCCCTCTGAGGCCTGTGTTTCGATTCAAGGGCTTGGCTTAGGAAGTAGCCTGTAGGTATACCGTATGGCTCGGGTCTGTGCAGAAGCCGGCGAAGTCCGTTTGAAGGTTAATACCTAAGAGAAAGAAACAGCGGCCAACGAATGCGTAGAGTCTAGAGACTCTAGACCCACAGTGATCTCTACCTTATTAGCCCGATTGAAAGGAACAATCCAGGACCTGACGACCGGAAACGGACACGACAAGTCAAGACTCAAGAGTCAAGAGTCAAGACACAGGATGACAGGATGACAGGATGACAGGGACCCACAGGGAAAGCTCTGCGGACTGCGAGTCAACAACCCATCCATCGACTCCATCGACCTGCGAGTCCCTGCCGAGCCATGACAGTGGACACGTTCCTGCATTGTTTTATGAGTCAAAGCCACTTCTAGATGTGCCGGCGCCACACGCCGTGATCATGGCCAGAATTTGCTTTGTTTTTTCGACCGTTCGATTATGCTCATAGCTGTTCTCTTGGAGTATATGTAGTAGCGCCCGCGTATGTTTCTTTCTCTATAGATCCGTCCGCCATAAGCTTTCCTTTCCTCACAGGGTTCATGGACGACGGCATCACTTATTGAACCTCGACTTTTTCTCAATGTCTGGACATACCGAGTTTCGACAGAAGGACGGATATGGCGGCCATTTGGCGACTTGACAGGCTGACGCGCGAGTATGTACGTAAATCGAATTGGATGAACTCAAAAGCAAATGAAATCACAGAATTTGATTAAACTTGCAATTACATACCTACTCTGTACATACTCTGTACTTATACATAATAAGACATATCCATGTACGTAGGTAGATATATCTACACCGTGCATACCTATATAATACTCCGGACGCGAGTCTACAGATAGGTAGGAGGTAGGTACTACGGTGCTGAGGCACTGACAGTGGCGGTGGTGGCGCGGTAGGTGTCACCCACTGGGGAGGAACTGGGAGAGCATGCGAAATTCGAATTGCACGATATTACTCCGTACTCCGTAGGTACCTAAGGTATGTATGTAATGTAGGTAACTCTGTAGGTACCTATTGACCCCTCTTGCATCGGCCGCCGCATCGTCTGTTCAAGCGTGATCACATCACTCTCTTTGCGAACTTCATGAAAGACACGCTGGCCTGCCCACCAATAGCCACCAATACCTAGGTACTGCCGACGGCGGCGGTTTCCTCGGCCCGTCTAATCCGGCGTAACGATGTCCACGCCAACGGTCGACGCACAAGAACAACAGACCCCGTACGCAAATCGACCAGCAAAGTCAGAGTCGGAGCCAACAGCTGCAGTCAGGAATGCAATTATCGGTGCAACAGTCGGCGCAGTCGACTCGTCTGCCGAACCCATTCTGTGGCCATTCTGGGAAGCGGCTCAGTCGTGAGTCGTGACTCGTCAACCAAAGAAGATTCTTCCATACATACATACCTACCTACCTATTCCCGAGGCGCCCAAAAGCATGACGGAATGGTAATCCACTCAATCGTCTCCTCGGTGCTGTGCCGTGCCACCCGAACCTTATTTCCAGAGATCGAGTGCTACATACCACCAGCTGCTTCTCAACATGTGGCATCGCATGAGCATTTTTAAGAAGAACGTACTGCTGCCTCAGCTCGTCGCCAAGCCATCCACTCTCGGTCTATCACTTACGAAAGGTCTCCAGCCTACATAGGCATACGTACATATGCATGGCTTTTCGAAGCGTCCTTCTCCGCGGATGGCTCTGGTGATAGCTGATGATAAGACGCGGCGCGTCTAGGAGGTACTTACCTACCTACATACTTAGGTAGGTACCTCCTATCTTGACCACAGTGGAAATTGTGGAGATAAGGACCGTGGCGCTGAGGCTCGTCTACATATACCTAATCGACTTCAGATAAGGGGCCTGACATCGAGCCAACCCAATGGTTGCTTTGAATCTTTCGTTGGGGGCTCAAACGGCTATCTGGCTGCATGCTATCAAGTTCCAGGAGACACCGACGATTCGAAGCCCATCAGATAGAGCAAACGCCCCTTTCGATCTGAAAGCCATAGGATAGATAGGTAGGCTCTTTGGTTTCCTACGTGATAGATCATAGCACGTCCGGCCTTCGACCGATTAGGAGGGAATAGGACCACGCAGATGTCCCAGTGCTGATGAAATACGCACCATGGGCTCCAGGATCGAGTAACGAAACATTACTTATCGGTCAAATGCATTTAGAGTGCTGCATATTAGCTTTCTACCCGTCGGATATGACATCAAGTCTGCGCGGTGACGGCACCCGCTCCACGTGCCAAAGTAGCCACTCCTCCAGCCACTCGTCTCTCTCTTCTCCATGAGACTTTGTCTTCGGCCCGCGCCCTGAAACTCACATCTCCGGCCGGCTCGTGCTGTATGATAAGCTCGAGCTTCTGAAGGGAGGGGGGGGATGGGATTGGTCTCGCTTTCCGGTTTAAATACCTAAGCATGGACGAGCAATGGAGTGCGGAGGGTATTCATAAAATGTTCTCCCCGAGTCAACTTCTATATGAGCTGCATTAGTTTCATAAGTAAAGGAGTCGAATACTCCGAACTGTGAATTACTCATCTCAGAATTTTGACATACCTTCTCCAAAACACAATGAGCTTCGACATCTCTATGCTATGGCGGGCTCCCAAACTCAATCCTATAAATGGAAAAGCCCAAAGTATACCTGTCTTGAACGTGGTAGACCAACACGGGCGTGTCTTCTTTTTTTCTTGGATGGGTTTCATGCTGGGTTTCTGGGCATGGTATGAATTATTCAATCTCTACTTCAACGGCCTGATCATTTGGTGCTCTGAAGTTTTCCGTCCTGATGGTCCTATATATACACCTTGTCTAACAAAAACCCTACTAGGTATACTTTCCCGCCGCTTCTGACGGCCACGATTAAGAATGACCTCCACCTCACCTCGACTCAGATCGCCAACTCCAACATCGTCTCCATGTGCGCGACCCTGTTGTTACGATTCATCGCCGGCCCCCTTTGCGACCGCTTTGGATCCCGAAAAGTATACGCTTCGCTCTTGATACTTGGATGTCTGCCCATAGGCCTCGCTCCCCTCGTCACGAATGCGACAGGACTATACGTGAGTCGATTCTTCATCGGCATTCTCGGCGCCACATTCGTCCCATGCCAAGTATGGTGCACCGCCTTCTTCGACAAGAACGTCGTCGGCACCGCCAATGCCTTATCAGGCGGCTGGGGCAATGCCGGTGGCGGTATCACATACTTCATCATGCCAGCTGTATTTGACTCCCTGACCATGACGCAAGGCATGAGCCCCTCCAAAGCCTGGCGAGTGACCTTTGTGGTCCCGCTCGTCTGCCTCCTCGCATGCAGTCTGGGCATATACTTCCTCTGTCCGGATTCACCCCTCGGGTCCTGGGAAGAACGATGGCAGCGTGTCCGAGAGAACCTCGACAAAGCCCGTTCGGGTAGCAGTACCTCAGCAGAAGACACGCCCACCCTCATCGGCGAACCGCTAAGCCAAGATGAACTTGAAAAAGCCTCCATCTCCTCAAAGCACGCTTCGCGGTTCTGCAATGAAACCATTCCGGACGGTCACGCCGCGTCTTTGGCAGAGGCTATTTCCGTGGCTCAGGCAGAGACGGTTGTCAAACCTTCCTTCAGGGACTCTTGGCCCGTCATCTTTTCACCCCAGACTCTATTCCATGTGGCGACCTACTCGTGTTCCTTTGGTGGCGAGCTGGCTGTCAACTCGATCCTCAGTGCCTACTACGTCGCCAACTTCCCCCGCCTGAGCCAGACGGAAGCAGGCAACTACGCCGCCATATTTGGGTTCCTCAACGTGGTGACACGTCCACTTGGCGGCGTCATCTCCGATGTCCTCTACAACAACTTCAATCGGAACCTGTGGATGAAGAAGCTCTGGATCGTCACGTGTGGTGTCCTCAGCGGTGCGATGCTCATCACGGTTGGACTAGTGAATCCCTCTGAGGCCAACGGCCGGGACTTGGGTACTCTTATCGGACTCGTGGTTCTCGCTGCGGTGTTTATTGAGGCAGGGAATGGGGCTAACTTTGCGTTGGTGCCTCATGTTCATCCGTCCGCTAATGGGATTCTATCGGGTATAACTGGCGCGGGGGGCAACGTGGGGGGCGTTGTGTTTGCGGTCATCTTTCGGTTCATGGACCATGGGAAGGGGTATGGGAGGTCGTTGTGGATTATTGGGGTGGTGCATATTGCGCTGAATTTGGGGGTTGCGTGGATTCCGCCGTTGCCTAGGGGGCAGAGGGGGGGAAAGTGATTCACGTTTTCTTCTCCTTTTTGTGTTTTATTCTGTTTCCCATCATTGGTGGTTCTGGGTTCCCGGCAGGGAGAGGCTACATGATGTCGCGCTACGATGTAACGATGTAAGGGCGTGTTTCTGCTTCTCATGGCGTTAAAAAGTATCTGATATCATGTGGCACGCAGTGTTCACTGTTTTGTGTTTGAACTTTGAAGTTTGGAATTTACGACGGAAGCGATGGAGTTGAGCAGCTTGAATTTGCAGTCTTTTCTTTCCTGAATCTGGTGTCTCTTGCGGCGGTAACAGATGGACAGTAGTGCTGCTATATTATGCAAGTCTATTCGAGGAAAGTCTTTCTCTGTAGCACAAAGCGGCAAGTCTCTCTACATTCAATATTATAAGCCACTGTGCAGTATAAGTCTCGTTCTGTACATAGTGTAAGTCCTGTAGACGAACTTCGAAGCGTTAGCGAGCATTGAATCAGTTGATCGAGTATGTACTCCGTACGGCCGCCGGCGTACATCATGTGCATCTCGATCTCCCTCCCAAAATGTCTACAACCCCAAGCCATTGCTCCCACTGTAGCAACTGAAACCTGTACTTACCTACTTGAAACTTTCTGTCTAAGTTATATTACCTGTCCTTTCCTGTCCTTTCCTGTCCTTTCCTGTCCTGCCTCGCTCATCCCATCTCTGCTCTTGTTTATGGAGTGGTCTCGGGACATGCTAAAGTCCTTTGACGCCAAATTCCACCCATATTGCATGAAACCGCCAAGACGAACCTTCTGACCACATCAGCGTCGCCTTTCGTTTCAACTACAGAGAAAAAAAATCACGCACACACGGAGCGGGCAATAGAATCAGAAACAAGATACCTGAAACTGGAATCTAAGAACAAATAGCGAAGAAAGAAAAGGGAGTACAAGATGGGATGTACAGAGGCTGACTCCTGAGAGAGCCGTGAGCGTTGGAACCCCAACCACAACCCCAACTCTGTAACTGTTTGGACAATACCAAATGGTGCTGTCGCATACACAGCTACACCGCAGACCTTCTCTGCAATCTACTATGTAACTCCATATGTAGCCTTAACTTATAAGACCTCCGAAAGAGTTGACATCCAAAGACCCCTTTTAAGTTTCGCCGCTGAGAGCCTGAGCTTAGGCATACGATACCTATTACCAAATCATACCTGCAGGCTGCACCCACCTGAAGGCTGAGACCTCTGCTGACATACTTTTTCACAGCAGATTTCCATGTACATAGGTACCTACATACCTACATACCTACATCAAGGTCGGCTAAAGAACGACTGAAAGTTTTAAGTGAGGCATAAGAGGGAGAACTCAGAAGACACCACAAGTCCTCTTAGACATGTGTGTAGTATAAAAATAGAAAAAATAGAAGAGAAACGCCAAAGAAGAGCAAGGCAAAGGTGGAGTCCCACACATTCCATGTATCACAACAATGCTGTCCAGTGTCAACAATGCGCCACCACAGGTCGGTGGGAGGTCGCACGGCATGCAGGTATGTACCATCGGACAGCCTACCTACACAGGATGACAGGCATGAACGTGTCTTGCATTCCAGTTCCGATGCGGCCTGGGATGCAGTGTCTTGGCAACGTCTCGGCGATGCCACCGTTGTACAGAGAGGTAGGTACTGTACATCACACATCATAAGACTCGTCTTTTTCATTCGCTGCCCTGGCGCATACAGTGTGGTGACGGATCACGGGGGTTGGTGGGTTTAAGATGGCATGGCGCGGGGCGCAGCGGAGAGAGTCAGACTAAAGTAGGTACATATGCGACATGTCGCACTGAATATGTATCGGGGATAACAGATAACAAAGCACAAACCAGTGGTCAGACCCTTCCAGACGGCTGCGGCCACTCTTTTGTGCAACTTCTAAGTTCTACATGGAGAACGTTACGGGAATAGCTACGGCTTCACATGAGATGGGGCAAGGGGAAGCCTCAGCAAATGCATGACTTATACCCGGGTGATCACTGATAGATCATTCATCGTGGGGTAAGTTACGCTGAGCAGCGCAATATATCGTCAAAACCCCGGAACGATCATTTCATCACAGGACCTTCCTGACTAGTCCGAACCTCAGCACCATTCACAATCGGTCGCAAGGAATGTGCAGTATCAAGCAAATTTACCATTAACATAGTCGCGTTGTGACGATTAATCCAACTCGTACATTAAAAACCCATAGTTCCAGCTGTGCCCGTGGGCAAGCAAATCCTGAGGGCAACTATACAACTATCCATTACCAGAGGTCACAGTGTCTTCATGTGCCAGCTAAATTCCATACTCGTATCAAACAGCAAAGAACGTCCAAACGACAGGTCCCAAGAATCAAGCGTTTACAGCAAAAGGTAGGCAGCGGCAATAGCGACAATGCTGAATGAGCCGACACGGATGCTGCTAGCACCAGCGGTGGGAACGGGGCTGATGGCACCAGACTTGGTCATGATGGGGTTGGATGCAGTGGGCGCAGATCCAGAGCCAGTAGGGGCAGACTGCATGTCAGTGGCAGCGCCAGCGCCAGCGCCAGCACCAGTGCCGTTGGCCGAGTTGGTCGTGCAGGGGACAGTGGTGGTGAAGTCCTCAGTCATGGTGACGAAGCTGGTGGGAGTAGTCTCGCTGTTGCTGGGCGTAGTGGTGTGGGCGGCGGGCGCGGTAGTCGTTGAGACGGTGGCCGGGGTGGAAGACAGGAGGACAGTCTTGGTGCCCACAGACTTGGTCAAGGTGACGCCGTCGCTACCAGAAGCCTTGTCACCGGCCTTGATGTGGAAGGGGTTGGAGTACTGGAAGATCTGTTTGTCGCTCTCGAGCTTGAAGACAAGGCCATAGACGTTGTCCTTGCCGAGGGAAGCATCGACATTCCAGGTGTACGTCTTGGCGCTGTTCTGGACACCAGCTGTGCGAGATATTAGTCTCCTGATCGACGCGAGCAAACAAAACAAACGAGCAGTCCGCCCACTTTGGCACAGTGCCACTTCGTGATATCTCATGTCGCGGTAGTTTATGTTCTTCCTCCCTGTCTCCTCTTCCTCTTTACTTACAAGCAATCTCGGCGATAGGCTGCTGAGAGTTCTGGGTGGCACCGCCAATCAGAGAAATGGAAACGGTTCCAGAAGCGTACTTGGCGGGAGCGTCCCAGGTGATGACGAGAGGAGAGCCGGCGGCGACAACCTCATCCTTCTTGGGCGTGTAGATGGGATCGAAATCAGGCGTCTGGGCCAAGGCAGAGGCGGCAAAGGCCAGAACGGCAGCAGCTGAGAAATGCATGTTGACTGTGGCTGGTGTTGAGGTTGACTGAAACAGTTGTTGTGCCGAATTATGTGATTAAAAAAAGTGCGAAGGAACGACCGTTGAGTGTATTAAAGAGTGTGGAAAGTGGGAAAGTTCAATGAACACCTGAACAAGTGAATGATAAGGAGCGACGACTGGCAGGGTGGTTGAAGAAAGAAAGACTGATGGGTGAGACGAAAGCGAAAAAGGCATTTTGAAGCAGCAACATCGGGGGCCGTGGGTTTGGCGTGCAGACTGACAGCGCCGGCGGAGCGTTCCTGGCTCCTGCCAGGGGTCCGGCAAATTGCATCTGCAAGAGTGGCAACCTATGATTGGGTGGCGCAGGAATATTTCCCGGCTGAGCGAGGCCTGATCTCATTTAGCCAATGACAGGCCCACCTCTCCATCCGCCCACTCCGCACTCCGAGCACACAAGCGACTCTAAAGTTCAAACAAAGCGCAGGCATTTGGCCGCAGGAATCCTCCCCCACGGCCCGGCCACAAAGACGGAGTAAGACATGGCTGGGAAACGCTGGTCAGCGTGGTCGGAAAGGCAGACCTGCCTGAGATGCATATGCTCTCAAAGTAATCAACTCAATGGCAGCATCTCACATCATTCATGTACTCCTGCACTCAGAAGTCAACTGCCGTGCTTGGACAACACCCGTCAGTGCGCGAGGGGCTGCCATTTGCCAGCTGGCGCGGATGAGTCGGGACTCGGATACAGGTACATATGTATGAGGTAGGTAGGAATCAGGATGCACGACAAATGGGAACAATGGGCTGAAACTCATCATCCGGTTCGACTCATCCAAGTCGGACTTTCGAAGTCGGCTGCGCCCTTGTGAGCAAATGCAGCTTGGTCTGTCCAACAGTCGCAGAATGTGGATCGGTCATCTCCGTCCGCGCCGCGATACAACCGGGAGGGCCCCTGGTTGAAGATCGTTTCCGTCAAGTTTCGTGCCAGCAATGGGCTCGGGCAAACGATGGCGGCACGGACGACGTTGGGCCACGACTCACGGGTGTGTATCGCGTGCGTGCGCCGTGAAGAGTCGATGCTAGCTAGGTACTGTATGTATGTACCTAGAGTTGCGCCATAAAAACGCCATCGAAGGGCGTGCAGCCACCGTGGGTTAAGTTACGGACGTAAACAGCCATGTGTACAAATACACATCTATGTACCTACTCCGTCATGAGTTTTAACTTACCTATGATCATCTCGATTCGAATAGAGTCTCCGGTACTTTAGGCTGTTTAGACCTGGCCTGGGGATACTATCGGAGATGGTTCTTTACTTCTTATGTACATACTCGGTACACACTCCGTAGAACGTTTCTGCCCAGTGCCCATCGACATGACGATTGTGCTCCGTACAGTATGTACCACCTCAAGGCTCATGGGTCATGGCCATTTCGTTGGCGGCCTCTTTATCCATCCCCGGACAATTCGACTCATGTCCTGCGGAGTATGGGCCGAGCACTTGACGATCCTCGTGTGATCTGAGATTCTGAGACACTGCCGTCTAACGTAGAATATCCAAGCACCGTGCTGATGAAACTTTGTTGTGAGCGAGTCTCAGACTCTGAGTCTTGTGATCGATTGCAGTGTCAGCAGGTAGGAAAAAAGGACACCGGACACGGATACCGGTAGGTACGTATGTCAGTTAGCCAGTCCAACTGCATGGTTGTCCGTCTAGGTATGTATCCCCTTTGCATGTACATTAGGTACATATGTAGGCACAGTACAGACAGAGTACACACATAACTACCTAGGTAGGTAGTCCGTACAGAGCGATAAACTGCCCCTGATTCTTTCGGCAACTTCGGAAAAGTTTCCACTTGGGCAGGGGTCTATTCCATCCTCGGGTTTCTCAGATCAAGCTTCCGTGTGACCCGTGCGGCCTTGCCGTCAGATATCCGTCGCCATGAGCATCCTGCTGGTGTCGTACGGATACATAGAGCTGGGAAACACAGTACACCGTTGGCTTGATCCAATCCAGACAAAAGACCTTGCATTATTATTCCTCGTAGTCGTTTTTGTCAAGCCAGAACATTTTCCCAGTATCACTACAGGGTAGCTGCAAATATGGGCCCTTTTTTCCCCGCATGCGACGCGTGAGTCTCCTGACCAATCAAGAACAAGCGCGTCACGCATGACCCACAGCGGCCCATTTTCACATTCTTGGTTCCTTGAAGCAATTCACAATTTCGCTGCCCATGCATTGATACATAGGTACCGACATCCCAAGGTCAATCACCTCGTCCGCCACCAGCAAGCCGCTTCCGAAGCAACCGAACCTGCCATGGACCCCGCAGATGACATTGAGCAACCCATCTCACGGAACAAGCGACGCAAGACGCACGACGACTCCTCCCTGCCCTCAAGCCCTCCAGGCGCGTCGGCACATCCTGACTACGACGCGTCGAGACGCCCCAGCGCCGCTCTCCTTACCGAAAAATACCCATTGCGATCACAGTCCAGACAGGCAAGCCGGTCTCCCTCATCATGCGCGTCGAGCTCGCGCGGCGCATCACCTCCTTCAAGGCCCGCCCGTCCGCGGACGCACCGCCGTCACTCCGACTCATCCACAACATCCCAAGGCTCCCAAGGCTCGCAAGGCTCGCAAGGCTCGCGATCTGAGTCCGAGGCCTACTCCCCCCTTCCGCGCCAAGACACCTCACCACCGCCCCGCGAACCCTTCCGACCAAACTACAAGCCCGTGCTGGCTCTCCACGGCCACACCGGTCCCGTATCCCAGGTGCGCATCTCGCCCAACGGCAAATTCGTAGCCTCAGCATCCGCAGACGGCTCCGTCAAGCTCTGGGATGCCGCCACGGGTACTCACATCGACACGCTGGTCGGGCACATGGCCGGCGTGAGCTGCCTAGCCTGGACACCCGACAGCAACATGCTAGCGAGCGGATCGGACGACAAGGCGATCCGGCTCTGGGACCGGGTCACGGGACGGCCCAAGACGACGACGAGGAAGTCTGGAGCGGGACACGGGACGGCTGCCCTGCGAGGCCATCACAATTACATACACTGCTTGGCGTTTTCACCTAAGGGGAATGTGCTGGCGAGTGGCTCGTATGACGAGGCGGTGTTTTTGTGGGATGTTCGCGCGGGGAGGTTGATGAGGAGTTTGCCGGCGCATAGTGATCCTGTTTCTGGGATCGATTTCTGTAGAGATGGGACTTTGGTGGCGAGTTGTTCGACGGATGGGCTGATGTAGGTTTCCTTTCGGGCTTGGGCTTCCTGTTGTGTTTTCTCCCAGCGTGCATTTACACAGACACCCACACAGGCACACACGCACACGCATCGAAGATTAACTAACAAAAAAAAAAAACTATGAAGCCGCGTCTGGGACGCCTCGACGGGTCAATGCCTCCGTACCCTTGTCCACGAAGATAACCCGGCCGTCACGAACGTGTGCTTCTCGCCCAATGGCCGCTTCGTCCTAGCGTTTAATCTCGACAACTGCATTCGCCTCTGGGACTACGTCGCCGGCACCGTCAAGAAGACCTACCAGGGCCATCGTAACGAGAAGTATGCCATCGGGGGCTGTTTCGGCGTCTTGGACGGTGAGCCCTTCGTCGCGTCTGCTAGCGAAGACGGCGATATCGTGCTGTGGGATGTGAGGAACAAGGAGGTGCTGCAGAGGGTACAGACTGGCCATCAGGGAGTGTGTTTCTGGGTCGATGTCAATGGGGAGACGATGGCGAGCGCGGGACAGGATCACTGCGTTCGGTTGTATCGACATGTGGGCGTCAAACTGGGAGGAGGAGGCGGCGGCGGCTCCGGCTCCGGCGACGATGGAGATGCAAATAAAGTTGCAGGTGATGGTGGTGTAAGGGCAGAAGGAGAGGTGCAGAGGCGGTTTGGCTCGGCGCACGAGATGGAGGTACAGTTGCGCAATGGGCCGCCGAGCGGGGAGGAGGATATGAGGCTGGAAGATGCTTGAGGTTGCCAAGATGAGGGAGCGGGATATGTCTTACGATGGTCACGATGAGCAAGCTACGATGATGTGGGGGAGTCGGAGTCAATGCAGCTACAAACAAAGCACACCCCTTTCCGCAAAACCTTGAGAAAATTTGAGAACAAAAGAGGCAAGCACCAGGACAGCATGATGTATCGGCCTCCTTCTCTCGCGTCTAGGTGGGTATGAAGGATTTGGCTTCGTTCATCGAGAGCCAGGCCTGGTCGACAAACAAGCCTGCAGATAGTGCAAGTTCTGGGTGTGCTTGCTGCCTTTAGGCTTTGTGTTGAAGGCATTCACGCCGGCGTGCACATTCTAGACTTTCCGGACACAGGTTCTTTCTGCGCATTTGCAGACACCAAGCCTCCGCGAACTCGTGTTCTATCGCTGCATTGTTATTGGGGGCTGCTTCCATTTGCCGTAGACTGGAGATCTATTGACCTTCTGTCGCCAGCATTTGGTGCCGCGCAATTCGACCGCTTGGACTGAAGTACATCAAGGCCAATGACTCATGAGGGTGAGAGAGAAGGACGCGCTTGTTCCATATACGACTACAGCTACCGACGTGACGCAGATATACCCGTTGCGTGATGTGTATTGTGATTAATTCCATCCATCATAGAACTCAGTTTGTTCAAAGAGGCATTCGTGTTATGTATTGTTTAGAAGACGACCAGAGCTATAGCATTTCTGCCTTTTGATGGAAGAAACTCGCTTCTCCTGACTACTGTTTCGTGCGATCGCGATTGTCAATCACGGCGATTTAGGGACTTGCTGTACAATCTATGGGGGGTCTCATAAATAGTTCATTCTCCTCCATCTCTCCGCATCTTTTTTCGCAACACCTAAATAGATAACTTTGCAAGAGATGACATAAGCGGCAAGCTACATTAAATTCGTACGTCTTGGCAGCTGATGGACAGAAATTGCAGCCAAAGCTGAGTTCACACGGATCTTGGACCGAGGTTCCAGCTGGGATTCTCTGTGAGAAGGAAGACGGAGAACTCTACCATCCGGGCATCACGGTCGAAGCCAACAAAGCTACTAACACAGCCCAGGAACATGTCTGAAGTAAATACGCACAGGTTTCCACGCTGTTCTTGATCACAAGGAGCATCTCTTGGTATAGACGTGGCGTTTCGCAAGAGGGATAGTTTTTGGAGAGCTACGCGACTGAGAGGTGACTACGGCTCTTATTCCACAGGGCGATACGAGTCTTCTGCAAGCACTTGATACATTTCATCACTGAGTCACTAACGGATCATATTCTGATGACGTTAGGATCATGCTGTTGCTATAAAAGTCTCGCAGGTTTCACGAAACCAGTCTGTTTATAGCTGTATCAAGTGGTTGGAGAATGCTCGGTGCACTCAATGGAATAAAGCCGTACCCACCTCACGTTTGCGTGCATGGTTCTGCAAGAAGTCTATCCGCATTGTGGTTCGAGGCCACACCCATCACTAAGAGGTGTCCCTTCAACCTTGATTTTCGACGAAGGAGTTGAATCCTGTGCGTGTTTACTTCAGAAATCTTTCTATGTTGTTGTAAGTAGCTTTGTTGAATTCGACCGTAACATCTGAATGATAGGGTTGTCCAACTTCTCCTCTAAAGAGACACACAGTCGGAGACCCGCAGAAGATCAGCTTCGGCTGCGACCTCTGTGCATCATCACCTCTGTGCACCATCCGCAAAGGTATATTGGATCATAGCAGCTTGCCGTTTATGCCATCCACTGTAGTCACTACTAAGCAGGCTTGCCAATCGTCTCTGCTGAAACAGGACTTGCGCGCCCTGTGTGGAAATGAAACACTGTCTCGCCTGCACACTACGGTCAGAAATGTCTGGCCAGAGAGGCATGACAGCCTCACCAATAGATGAACGGCATTGTCAGCTTGACGAGGAGGACGAATCGATGCGGCAAATCGCTCCAGGCGGCCGTGCTGACAATCGTCTTATCGTTCCTGCCGCTTTTCCTGCCGCCAGTTCTGCTTTCAATCCTGTCGACTTGTCTTCTGCTGTCAATCCTCCTGCCAAAGACAAGCCTAAGTATGATTCACCTGATGGGTCTTCGCGAAGTATAAAGCTGCACGCAGTAAATGGTATGAAGAGCAGCCGCCAGGCTTTCCCAGAACGAACGAAGCCTACCGTAAGGCACACGTCCTTCCCACGTACAGTAAGAACACTTACGCTTGGTGTGTGGGTTGGAAGCAGATGGGCGAAGAATGCACTAGCAAGTCGCCGAAGCGCCCCTGAACAGATGAAGAAAAGATGGCATGGATCGATGACTCGCGTAGGCAACAACTGGCGGACGATGTTTCTGCTGAAGAAGAGCTGGCTGCCAATAACTTCACTTTTACGCATCGCGGCCTCCGTGCCTTACGGTAGGCTTCGTTCGTTCTGGGAAAGCCTGGCGGCTGCTCTTCATACCGCTTACTATGCGCAGCTTTATATTTCGTGAAGATCCATCAGGTGAAGCGTACTTAGGCTTTGGCAGGAGAATGAGACTTGAGACTTAAAGCAGTGTCTCGGCCCTCATGCTTAAGCTTCCGCTCATATTTGACTGCGTCACGCCCACGATGGCCGTGTGTTTGTCGATATAGTAACGTATCCGGCAGTCGTTTGAGAGCGCCGGATGAACTTCCGATAGCGACTGCGCGTGATACCTGGATAAAACTCTCGAAAGCCATGCGTGCGGTGCCAGGATACTATGGCTTTTCAACATCTTCCAATGCCAATTCATCCGTATGGACAACATACGCAAGCCCATTGTCAGAGCTGATCGGATAGTCTGGTATGACAGACGTATGATGATCCGTTTCCGCACACACGGCATTTGGATACATGCGGGCTGTTTGTAGTGGTTGACCACTCGTTAGCCCAGCTATCAAAGCCGATGTTCCGTAGCCGCGCGACGCAATGGTCAGAAATCTTCCCGTCCCAAAGCCTACGAGACGCAACGACTTCAAACTGCCTTGGGACCCGACGCAACAGTGAACCGCGGGGCTTTCAGCGTCATAGTCAAAGGTTTCCCGGTTCGCCTCTCCCAGAACCAGGATCGGGAGCCAATCCAGAAGAGACTTACAAAAGAATGAGTGCAAGCCTATTTTTTTCGTGCGCATCTGTATGAGGGCGGCGGACTCGTGTTTGAGCAACGAATGATGGAGGCATAAGATGGTGACGCCGTGGGCGAAGGTGCGAAGCTGGCAGGTATGTTTCAGACACATTTTTCATGACTAAGCCACAGAAATCTCGCTCAATGCGGATTCAATGAGAGCCAATCATTTCGCCAAGCTTTACATGGGTGCCCCTCAGAGATTTGAGAGCCTTCGAGGATGTAGAATTGGCTCCGCTTCGCTTCGCCAATTATCATCTCCGTCGAGTGGAAGTTCGACGGCGAGTTCGGCCGTGGAAGAGTTGCGGACCGTCGGTCGACGCCGGGGCCGTTCGCGGCTGTGAGTCTCTTTCGGATGTCCTCCCGATCCTGGTTCTGGGATAGGCGAACCGGGAACCCTTTGACTACGACGCTGAAAACCCGGCGGTTCACTGTTGCGTCGGGTCCCAAGGCGGTTTGAACCCATTCTGTCTCGTCGGCTCTGGGACGGGACGATTCCCTAAAAGTGACCACTGTGTCGCCGCTTGGGAGACGGCGCGCGGCTACGGCGATATCGGCTTTGATAGCCGAGTTTACCGCCTTGACGATCTCTTCGGGACTTCGTCCGAGACAGTGCTGATGATGTTGCCGCCCTTGATCAGTATGCGATGAACAGTCGGGAACGAAGCTTAGGTGGAGAGCAATTCGTCTTCATCGTCTTCAGGCAGCCACTTGGTGTGTCGGGACTCCGAAGGCAGAATAGACCTGGCGACCCAGATCCTAATGAGGATGCGGAAAAACCAGCTGGGTGTTCCTGCGATACGGACTCTTACGTCATGTAATCTAACATTGCACGCTTAGTGTGTTCTTCGGATGATCCCATAGACGAACCTGTCGGGTGTCAGGACGTGAACAGCTTTTGTCCATGCTCCTTGAGGGGAAGGCCTTGTTGTAAAGCCCACGACAGCATCAAGCCGCACCATACCTGCCGCAATAGAGACTGGGGCAGCAAAGATGAGCGATGGCTGAACCACTCCCAACTGGGCAAAGGTACCCTTCTGATCAGTGGTGGAGGATTGAAGAACCCATGGAAGCAAGCTTCCTCACTCGGTTCAACGACCAACGCAGAGGATTATTAGGATTTCATGACTGCAAAGTCAAAGTTCTCTGTCTTCTGAACCAATAATCTGACGTGGATCTAGGCTGTTTGGTGTCTTCAAGGATACGTACGCTTTGGCTGTTGCAAAGTTGAGGACTGCTCTGCCGCCCGCCGCCTGCGGGCTCGTTCTTGTGATGCCATTACTGTGTAGCTCGAGTAAGTCTCAAGGCAAGGGCAAAACTTGTTGCAGTCACATAGGTATCTTCACGTCAAACCTTGCGGCGCGTTTGTCAAAGTTGGCACATATGTAGGGATCAAAAAGTCTTTCATTCTCTGCTGTACGCTTTTCCAGTCCTAACAGACTTGCACGTGCAAGCGCATCTTCGGACCGAGGATGTCACTTGAGTTCAGTCTCTGGAATGGCCTCTCCATTTTCATCGTCTGGCGTCGACAGTACTCTGTACCTCCTGTCATCGTTTTCCAGACTCCATATTCCGGCAAAGCACAGGGAAGGATTACTGAAGCCAGATTAATACGTAGGTATGTACATACATATATACATACACACATAGAAGCACAAGATCTGATCATCTGAATCGCTCGTGGTGTTCCAGATCGTAAGTAGAAGCTGCTTTACAAATGCGGAAAGTGATATATACATACCTACTACACATGTATGTACATACATATCAACATATCAAGACATACATCTTGAGTCAAGTTGGCGCACTCGTCGTGGTGCTCACAATCGAAGGCCTGATTCAATGTCTTGATCCATCGTTTCAGAGTGGAAGAGGTGGAAGGAGACTGGCCAAGAAGTGGAGCAATGACGTACCTCCTAGTGGGATCGGGGATATGAGTTGGATCATGATGATAGCATACTCCGTACCTACCTCCTCTATCGGAAAAGAGCTTTGAGCCACAAATGGAGAAGGGTTCAGAACTTCAGATTTGCATAACTATTAACAAGTTGGATTGCGACAAAAGACCTTTTTTTTGGGAGGGGCTATAACAACCCTTTTTTGAAGGGTTGATTTGAGACCTGAGGGCTGTTGGCTGCGTCCGCCGTCCTCAGACTGCGAATCGTGATACCTGGTATCTGAGAGTGGCATATGTACATGTATCATCATGTACCTAGGTACAGTAGAAACTCGTTATAACGATTTTCAGTTGGACGATATTTTCGATAAACCG
>QEQW01000485.1:0-20986 GCA_004016085.1 Claviceps quebecensis
GCCAAAAACCCCCCCCCCAAAAAAAAAAAAAAACTTAAAAAAAACTTGCTAATGCGATCTATGCCACGCAAATCACGCGCAGACTGAAGAGGACTATAGAGCTTCCCGAAATTGATCCACGATCTGCTGGCCCATGGTCCTCCTGCGTTCTGCCTGCTGGCCATCGGACTGCAGGCCAGATGATACACCAGTGGATGGCCCGTTCTCTCCCTCGAGCCGCCTTCGCAAGCCCTCGAACTCGGCGCTTCGTCTGTGAGAACGGAGGCCTACCATCCAGCCCGGTAATCGCCATGAAACAAGCGAAGCAGGCAGAACACCACCTCGCCATACATTGCCAGTGATCCAGCCAACAAGGGCGCCGAGTATTGAACCAGGCCATTGCAAGAGTGACAAGTGAAAAGCAAGGGCGTATAAGTAGGACTTGTCAGACAGAATGACACCAGGCGATGTATTTGCCTCGGTGCTCTGCGACATAGCCACGCGGTATTTATATATGTGTGGCACCATGGCGTGGTATTGAGCCACGATGGCAAATATGATCGGCGTTGGGCCCGCAGGCATATAGTTGAAGAAGCCGGCCGACAGAGGTCGTAGAGTTATCATGATAATCGGCGGAAGGATAGCGGTAAAGAGGAACGAGACGAGCAGGAACGACTTGAAGCGCTATGTCAGTTTGCCGTACGCCTTTGGAGCCCTGTTCAGCAAAACGTGTGACTTATGATGAAACATACCGCAAACTTTCGCGAACCCCACATGCGTTCAACAACTCTCAGACTGTATAGTGACATGGCGGCAAATAATACCTCGGTCGAGTTGGTATAGCACAGTTGATAGGCGAGCAACCTCCACAGTTGTCGATACTTCCACAAGTGCGTGTCGATGGAGATGTAGAAGTAGTGCTTCACATCGAGCATGCTGGCGGCAATAGATGCAGAGACGAGGCCAAGAACCAGCAGTCTGGTCACAGGGGCGTTTATGAATGTCATTGTAGCTGCAGTGGTTTGAGTTCTCCGTGATGAATGACAAGGTCGGTGACTGCGTTGTTATTGATGCATGCTGGCAGAGGCCGAGCGAGAGCTATGTAGTCGGGTTTTTTTGGCACCGAATAGGCGACCTTGGTGCCTGGGCCTGGTCTTTCGTTGGGGTTGCGCAGGAGCTATTGTTGAGGACGTTGACAGTAACTAGACGGCAACAAGCTGATTGAGTTGGGTTGTCAAGATCTCCTGGCTTGAATCTGCTTCGTGGCCTCAGTGCTGCGCGTCGTCAATTGGGGACAAATGGCAAATGGGCCATGGCGATGACGAGCGTCACGTGCCATTTCTGAGGCTGGGGCCATTGAAAGACGGGAGTTGCCTTTGCAGGGCTCACAGGCGCCTGCAGGGGCATGCAGTGGAACGACGGCGCTAGAATGAGATGACGGAAACGGTGCTCCGTATGCATATATGTACAAGAGAAAAGGAACAAAACTCCCATCGCTGCGGATTCGGTCTTCTCGAGTCGCAGATAGAAGTCGAGGCCGGTTGCGTCACTGCTCTTGTAAGTCCTGTTGTGTGAGGAAGAGAACGAAAGACCAAAGGCACGTCGGACATTTTATCATCCTCGGTTTCCGACTCAGAATACGCCACCACCTTCCCAAGCACATAGGTACCTACCCAGCCAGGTACTCCGTAAAGTACCGGTGCCCCCCACCTTGCAGTACCTAGGTAGGTACATAGGTACCTAACCCCAAGAACTACTGCGGCAACAACTTCAAGTCTAGCATCTCCCCATTGCATCCTACGCATCTTCTTCTGCCATCCTTTACTCATTACCTTGAATACCTACCTCCTTATTCGAAAGCTGCCTCGGCATTACTTTATACGCTCGTTTCGTGGAAGAGCGTGATCACGAACCCGTAGCTCGTGGTCTCGTCATACCCCCCCAAGCAACCAGCCATCGGGGCCGTCTACCTACACCTACACCAGGCGCATAGTTACTGTACACTCCTCGATCTTTGTCCGCCATAAATCCAGGATTCATCAGCTTTCAATCATCCGTTTCCCAGGTCCTTTATCGCACCTCCTTCAGCCCCGCCGGTGACAGGAGTGAGCACAACCCTAGCTACCTCTAGTCCTCGCACCGAAACTCCAGAGGCTAGCATCACGACGAAACGTCGTTCAGTTTGCTCAGTACTACGCGGTTCTGCAGCGTACTTACACGTATCGAGGACGCAGAAGTCTTGAAGAAGCCTGTCCACCGTAACGGTGCATGTGATATGCCTCTCGCTAATGTCGGATCCATCGTGCTGCATCAAATTCTCTTCCTCACCCACATGGTTTATATCAATTTGGCATTCGCCCAGGTCGAGCCCAGCGTACTGGTTGTGCTCTTCTTTGTATCAAAGCTTCTGGCCCGACGACCGGAAGATTTGGAGCCAGGAATATGGCCACCAACAACTGCGACCAAGTTTTAGATGCCCCCGACCATTGCCAAAGCTCACTTGAACACGACTATAGCTCGCCTTACGATGAACACCGGCCTGCCTTCTTCTCATCGTCTTCTCCTACAGCGGGCGTACAAGCGGCCGACTTGTCTCCTCTGCCTCAACCTGCAATGCTACCAAGCATGCCGTCTTCCGCGCCTACACTGCGTACTCGGGTCTCCTTCAGCCGGCAAATTCCAGCGTCAAATCAGCTAAGCATGCAGAACATCACGTCAAAGACAGAGAAGGCGCGCCCTTCTGGGAAGGTGACACTGAAAGATCGAATTGCATGCTATCATTGGTCGTTTTTCGCAATGGTACGCATATTCATACAGGTGAACTTCTTCGTGCTAGAGCAAACTGGGCTGACAGACGAGGGACTGTACAGACCATGGCGACAGGTGGTGTGGCCAACGTGCTTCATGCGTGTAAGTTTGACCGAATATGACGAGCAAAGAACACTTAACCTCAAGCTATGAGCTGGCACCACTGACAGCATGTAATAGCATATTACCGAGCTGGTTGGATCACCATGATTGGCCTATGCTTTTGCCTTCTCAACATGGCGCTTTTCGTAATGAACTGCATCTTGCTCTCGTGTCGGTTTTACCTGCGTCCCGGCGCTTTTATAAGCTCATTTACCGACCAAGTGGAATCACTCTTTATACCGGCTTTTGTGAGTCTTTCCACTTCGGTGAAGAACAAGAGGAAAGCGTCATGGAAACCAGACCTAACAAATGATAGTTTGTTTCGTGAGCAATCTTGTAAAGTCTACTTGGTTGCGTTGACTGAAGATTTGCCCGCAGCATTGCCATTATCCTCATCAACATTAGCGAGTATGCGGTTCCTCATTGCGGACCTTGGTTGTTACAGACTTTGCAGGTTTGTTTCTGGATTTATATTGGCTTGAGTGCCATAGCCAGTGCTGGCTTGTATCTCATCCTATGGTCGACCCTGTACGTGCCAAACGTATAAATGCACTTTCACTTGTTCCAGGCCTAACGTCGACAGAAACTTTCCTATTCACATGATGACCCCGACCTGGGTTTTTCCTGCCTATCCGCTCCTGCTCACGTGTCCCTTCGCGGCACATCTCATCGACTCTGCAGACGTCGCTGGACGTCCCCTTACTATCAACAAAACGGCCATAGCTCTGTGCGCGACCGCTACGCAAGGCACGGGCTGTCTGATTGCCTTTATGATTTCAGCAGCCTTCATCTACCGTCTCATGACACAGAAGCTGCCTAGAGACATGCAGCGGCCTGGAGTGGTGAGACTGTTCCTAGTCATGCAGAAAAATCTGCTCTACCGTCGCGCCGTTGAGTCTAACTGCTTTAGTTTATTTCTGTTGGGCCATTTGCATTCACGGCCGCTGGAATCGGTACGCACATGTCGTCCCGCTTATGTATGTTTGTGTGTATTGACTAAACATTGACAGTGCAACTCGGAAGTCAAGCCAAGGCCATCATTCCTGACCACTTCCTCGACACGACCGTCACAGCCGATGTGATCAAAGTGGTCTCTGTACTAGTAGGATTATGGCTCTGGGGCCTCGCAATGTGGTTCTTTCTCGTGTCCATCGGGTCCCTCTGGAAGTATACACGCGCCGGCCAGACTTTACCATTTCAGATGACGTGGTGGTCGTTTGTGTTTCCCAACACTGCCTTGGTATGTAGCCATATACGTAAAAGCATCGTAAAGCCACGCAGATCCAGTTATATCCCCTCAAAACTGGGACAAGAATATCAACTAACTGACGGGCCGGCTGATGTCCCTGCCAAACCACGAATAATAGGTCGTCGCCACAGAAACCATGGGCGACGTCTTCGACAACAAAGCCGTCCATGTTTTTGGTGCTGTCCTGACTGTGTGTCTCATCGTAGCTTGGATGAGCGTCCTGGTTGCCATGCTGCGTTGCCTGTGGACGAGGAAACTGCTCTGGCCTCAGGATGTCTATGTCTAGTCGACACGGGCGGGGCCTCGGTCGTATGCACGTCCAAATGTCTCTTTACTTCATTCTGGCCTGCCTTTTGGTGTGTGATGCAGGAGAAGCCGTTGTTTTTTTACGAAGGCGCTGTCACATGCGTATTCGGGATTTTAGTCCTGCGGAAAGTGCTCGGCGGGTGAGTGAGTCGTGGTGGCGGGGATCACGACATGCAGTTGTTGTACAGTGGTGGAATAGCAGCAGCAGTAGTAGCAGCAATAGTTGTTGTAGCAGTACTTTGGAGCAGTATGGGTAGTGGTATCAACAGAGCTTACAATATAAAATGATACCAAACAATATCGATGCACTGCCCCCCCCCCCTTGACATCCAAAGCTGCTCCATGAATCCGCCTTTGTCAAGACCGAAGCATGCGTACTTGAGTTGCCTGTGCCCGCGTCGTTCGCCCCATCCCCCTAATCATTCTTTGCTTTTCCCTGTTTTTCGCTTGATAAGACTAATTAATCCCTTGAACTCCAGCGCAACAACAAAAAGTAAACAAAACCTGCGCACTTTGAATCTCAACGCTGCCACAATTCGCTGCCAGTGCCACATGAAAAATGTACCATCCCTCCTCTCCATTCGAGAACATCCCCTACTCGAAATCGCAATACTTGAAGCAACTCCCGCACCAAGGCAGCCCCACGCCTCACAAACTACCTAGCGATATCAGAAATGACAAATGTACACCACCGTCGCAGCAGCAGCAGCAGCACCCATCATAGCGCACCCCGCGAGGAATTGCTCAAATGAGTCCATGGCGAGAACCGACAGGGGCGCTGTGGCGGCTGGGCAGGAGAAAAGAGGCCGAGCGATAGGAATGGAGTAGCAGTGGGAGTCAGAGCCGAAGTTGCAACGCCTACTGTTCACCTAGATCTTCGGTTTCGGTTTAACACCAGGGGCTGTGGCGTCGAGATTGATGGTGACTTGGCCTGTTATGGGGCCGTCGCCGAAGAATATGACTTGAACAGTGAGATCATCTCTGGAAGGGGGGATGTTAGTGAATCTGAGATGGTAGGTTTTTTTTTTTTTCTGTGCGGAAAAAGGGGGTCGGGATACATAGATGCAAATGGACTGTGGTGTATCATTGTGGGCATGGTAGAAGGGGTGAAGAAGATGATTGAGATGAAACATCCAAGTAGAAGCCTCGGTTCAATGAGTAGATAATTAGAATAACGCAGACATACCGGTATCGTCTTGCAAACGGGGCAGGCAGAGTAAGCAACGAGCGCACCTGCTCGTCGTCGGCGCCACCTAACGCGTTTCTGACCAAATGGGTTGCAGCGTTGCTATCCTTGACGGTAAAGCGGTTCTTTGCCATGGGATCTATGCCCCATTGCTGGAGCCGAATGGGCACTCTTTGACCGTCTTGAGAAGAGGATGAGGTAGAAGGCTCGGCTTGTTCAACGGGGAGAGCTTTGTTCTTGGAAATGGAACCAACCATTTTGGACCAGGCCGCTTCAAAGGGGGATGCTGAAGAAGACGTGGCGGTGGCAGCTTGAGTTTCAATCCATTGGCCTACCAGGCCTACAACTTCTTCATTGGTGAGCATTTCCCATAAGCCATCTGTCGCGAGGACGAGAAAGTCGCCGTTTGAAGGATTGACCTTTGTGGTTGTGACTACGGGCTCGGCCGTAACGTAGGGGGGTGTTTTGAGCAGCGGGGAGGGAGTCCGACCAAAGAAGTTCTTGCGGAGCTTGCTAGATACCTCGCGACTCCATTTGTAGAAGGCGTCGCCAAAGGCACGGCTTGGTTCGAGTCCACCGAGGACACGGCCGTTGCGGACGACGTGTTCTTCGCCTGGATGCTCGTTGCGCATGCGCGCTGCCTCGGCCGGACTGCCGCCCGTTTGGTCCTCCGATAGAGCTGTGGCAGTCCATTTGCCCGAGTCGGAGCGGCGGCCAAGAACGGCACGGGAGTCGCCTGTGCAGGCTACGCGGAGCAGGTTACTTCGGCTGTCGTAGAAAGAGAGCAAGGCACAAGAACCCGAAAGGGCGGGTTGGAGCAATTCAGCGGCCACGGTTTTAGAGCTGGCCTTGAAGACCTTTTCTACGCTCTTGTGCACAATTTCGTGGTCTAGGCGGTTGAAGGCTGTCTTGATGGCAAGATCGATGGCCTCATTGGGGGGTGAGTTTGTCTTGGCGGACTTGTATGTTTCGTTGAGCTCTCGCGCGACGTAGCTGATGAGGCATTCTCTCAACGTTGCTGATGTGGTCCAGCCGCTAAAAAAAGCCCCCGTCAACGACAATCAGTGGAATGGCTTCATTTGAAAAAGAAAAGTTCATTGGAAAAGGGATGCACCCACGAATGACCATCGAATACGCCCCAGAACATCCAGTCGCTTTGTGCTCCCTCCGCACTGGCAGAACGACCCGGTACTACGACAATCTTCTCGGCGTGATCATCCTCGATAGGATCATTACTCGGCAACTGCACCAAATCATATCTCGTCACACCCTGGCCACGATTGACCGAAAACGACTGTTCCATGCGCCGCAGCTTCTCTGTCGCCTGATCCGAGTTCAACATTTCCACATTGCGGCCACCATCCGCCGTAGGCTTCGAGATGGGCACTTTGCCTACTATGGTACCCTGCTGCAGCTCGTCTAATCCGACCACAAGGGCGTTTAGTGCGGGAAGAGCATCGGCACCTTGAGTCAAGGGCGAGGCGAAGCTGTGGGCCACGGATTGAGCGCTGGTCGAGCTAGCCAAATTGTTATACGAGTACCAGGCGCCGTAGCCGACGGCAATGCTGGACACGAGAGTCACGGGCAGGCGACGAAAGTACATAGATGACCTCAGAGGCTCATGGGCAACAGTGGTCGGGTGGCTGGCGAGCGGGCCAGTGCCTCGGCGCAGGGCTCGTGAGGTTCGTGGAAGGTTGCGGACGGCGCTGAAGTATGATGTTGATGTCCGAAACGCTCTGAGGGCTGTTTGATGCATTGAATCGGCGACTGGGGAGGGCGGGGGCTACCGTTATGTAAAATCCACGGGAGGTCGAGTACGAGGACGAGGAGGAAGAGGAAGAGACAGGTCACGAGACTTCGATTTTGCCCCAAGGGTGACGCCGCTACGTGACAAAGTTACGACTCTGGCTCCCTGGCGAGCATAGGCTTTGCGATCAGGTTTAGGGACGATGAGGATAAAAGCGGCAGACCAAGAGTCGAGATAATAAAGGAGCAGAAGGGTTAGGGAGGTAGATGGTAGACGGCACAAGTGCGTCGTCAGATGAAGCGAATGTGTTGTGTTGTCTGAGGCGAAGCACTACTGCGTGCCAAGTCGGCACCATCGCGGGGAGGCGCGCGGGGTGGCCGCCTCACCAACAAATGACAAGCTCCGAGCTTCGGGCATCACCATCTTTTAGTGCGACTCTAATGTAACGTATGCGACGATATTTTTGATCAACTCTTTTATTCATCGCATAATCACGCGTTCCCCTAACCGTAACAAGGAGTTGGCGACTGTTGGAATCGCGCAAATCCGATGCAAACATACTCCGTACCTATGTACCACCGACCGAAGGGTCACGTGACCCATGGGCCATACAGGGCTCAAGTTTCAACACCACAAACTGTCCACCGCAGAACTTTTTCATCCTTCATAGATGCTTCACATCACCAAGCTGTTAAGCATTGCGAACCTATCACCTATTTTACCCAGCCCCTCGTCGCACGTGCACCGTTACACTCTTCGAATCCGTATCAACAGCCAGCCCCTCTTGCTGCTGAAAGAAGACCGAGGAAATTGAACCAACAGCAAGGCCAATTGCGTGAGGCAACCTCACGGACACACTGACGGTACGAAGCGTGCCTGTCAGTTGGGCGTTGCTTTATATGGCTACCCATATCGCCCCTTTGGTGGCTCGACGACATATCGGTCGAGCTCTCCAAGATGGGCTTCAAGCGTCTTCAAAACGAACTGTGCATTTTTCACAAAGGAAGATCTTTTCTCATTTTTTATGTCGATGACATGATTGTCGCGGCACCTACTCCGGAGATAGTGGAATCTGTCATCTCCGACCTTCAGGCTCGATATGAGCTGAAGCGTCTTGGCGAGCCCAAGCTGTTTCTCGGAATCGAATTTGTCCGGGACAGGGCTAACAGGTCCATCCTTCTCCATCAAAGCCTCTATGTCAAATCAATCATGCAAAAGTTTGGCATCACTGGTGTCAACCCTTCCACCCCGCTGCTTCTTGTCCAAGACATTTGCCTTGGCATTTTGACTATCCGTGAATAGTAGAAGGGGACGCCGCTGTCGAATATTGAAGTCCTCAAGCAACTTAGATACCCAAATCATGGAAAGACCCGTTGGTGTCAGGTTTATGAACTCAGCTTCGGTGGAGCTGAGCGCAACAAGGGTTTGCTTCTTCGATTGCCATAGAACCGCACCGCCGGCAACCATGACCACATGACCTGCGGTCGAACGCCTGGTGTCGAGATTGTCAGCGAGAGAAGCGTCGCTAAAACCCTTGACTTGGAGAAGAAGTTCCATGTCAGACGAATGTTGAGTCGATGTCAGACCGCCCAGCATGATACCCATGTCCTGTGTACCAGAGAGGTACCGCCAAAGGTGCTTCATGAGACGGACATGAATGTCCTTGGGTCCGCTATTCGCGCTGCAAAGGCGATTAGCTGTAAATGCAATGTTAGGCCTAGTGCAGAGTCGTAAGGTGTACTTCATGCCGCCAATTCCCTCCGGTTTGTGCTCGATAAAATCCCAGAACAGAGCAAATATGTACACACAAAATTCTGAAGTCCTTTTCGTCGTCCTGGATGTTTACTTTCAACCCGAAACCTCCTTCTCTTGGTACGTCAGGCACTGTAATATTAACACAAGCCTTCGTGGGATTGCTCTATCAAAGTGACGCCACTTTTACCATGCAAACGATCAAAACGGCAAAGGAAAGATGTGGCTGGTGCTTTGAACCTATGGCCATCGTGCTTAGGATTGGAGAAAGAACACTGCAGTTTTGGTTATGGACAACACTTACAAGGTAAATGGCTTCGAGACGACACTCATGCAAGCAATTCCATCGTCAGTATCAACGAGTATGTATGAGCGTTGGATCTGGTCTTACTGCCCGTCAGTATGTCGATGACATTGCAGGATCTGCTGAGCGCAAATCCGAGCTTCGCTGGTTCAATGATACTCTCCGTAGCCGGTTCAACACCAAGACTCTGGGGGGGGGGTTAAAAGATCCTTGGTGCTAGAGTTACTCGAGATCGAGGCAACCGAACCATATACTTTGGCCAGGAACAACTCGAGTCGGCGAATATTGCATCTTCCGACCCCAATCCCTTCATCATGATGGTAGGCGCCTTCGGATCGTCGTTTTCCCACTGCTCCTTTTTCTTTTCGTCCCATGAGCCTGTGATGGCATCAACGGCAGCGTCGTGTGCGGAAGAAGATCCTCCTGGCGTCGGTGAGAGGGGAAGTGAGATGACGACCTCGGGACCGGTGGTGTCCCCTATTTCTCGAACATAGGCGAACTCAAGAACCGATTTTTCCAATGTGTAGTACACCCTCTTTCCCTTGAGGATCGCCTTCTGCCGTCGAAACCAGTCCTCATAGTTGTCTCGGCTGAGCTTGTCGATGTCGTCTTTACCCATATTCGCTGGTGTCTAGGTATCCCTCACTGAAGATAGCCGGAATCGCGTCTCTGAGATGTTGGGTGGGCAGTATCTTCCATTGAAGACAGCCGGGATCGTGTCTCTGCGATGTTGTTGATGAAGTCTAGTTCCTGGACTCCGGGCTCATAACCTATTGAAAGGGGTGGAGGTGATCTCTCGAAGCTAAGAGATTGCGCGAGAGTAGAACTGTAGTGTATTGCTACATGAGGACTTCAATGGTGATCCTATTCATGATCTACAACTGATTGCTTGAAGAGAAGGAGAAGAACAGGTATCTAGGTAGGTACCAGATACTTCTTGTCCCTAGGTATGTGGCGTTGTGCGTTTGCACGGTCCCGATCCGGAGTGCCTCACGTGGCACGTGTCCTGTACGTACTACAAGATACCCATATTCTCAATATGACTCATGATTTAAAGCAGTTGGGTGAAGAAAGAACATCAAGATATCGCGCTTTCGACTGGCCCTGCCGAATCTGTGTCAAGAGATGGGAATTCTGTGTCGAGAGCCTCGGGGAGACTCGACTCTACAGCCTGTTGAGTGGTTTCCTTCTCCCATGGCTTCCTTGGAGCAGCCCGCGCCCCTACAGGCTTGACGGACTGTAGAGAAGTAAGCAGGACGAACACTCCGAGCTGGACGACGATCCTCATTGGAACAAAAGACTTAATGAGCGTTGGTGCAAGTACTTACGGCATCTCTGGCGACAGTATTGGGTATCTGTCTTATACCCGGGATTTCCTTACCCTCCGACAGTAACTGTAGCATTTCGGCAAATCCCACAGGATAACTCGGTTCACCAGCCGCAGCCTCGGCAACCACTCTCCTATCAACATAGAGATCCGCCTTGGGAGCCGCCTGCTGCCACGGCAGCAAAGGTTCAGTCGCGGTAGTAGCAGCGCCGGTGGCCTTAGTTGACGGAGATGACGGCGACGACGACGTTGACGACGATATCAAACACTCATCTGGCAGGACTTGAGGCGGCATGTGGTGTGGATTCCGGGCCAGCCAGGCTGTGTATGTTGCGAAGTCAATTTGTACGCCTATGCGCTGGGCGTAGTAGAAGATGCGGGCGTGGATGGCCATGTCGACTGGGGAACCCTTGGCGGAGGAGGAGTCCCGGGGGCCGAGAACGGCGGAGAGGCCGGACTGGACTTTTTTATTAAAGAGAGGACTTTTACACATGTATATTTCTTTACACCTTGCGAGGGGGGAAGATTGAAGGGGAAGAAGGAGGTTACTGAGAGGGCACTGGAATGGCACTGTGCTACGTGGGTATAGGTATGAGGCTTCGTACATACCAGGAATGACTTGTCCTTCGTCCATGGGTAGGCATCGAAGGCGTGGAATATATCGTCATCGTTTTGGAGGGAGCGGATGCGGTCGGCGCCGGAGAGTGGAGGGGGGGGTTGAAGGGCCATGGGAGGAAGGGGGGGTTCAATGGCGTGGTTAAAGTTGAGATTGATGTTGCTCTGATGAACTTGAATTCAAAGGGTGAAGTTGGGCGATGCGATGCGATGCGATGCGATGCGAATCATACGATGCGAATCATGCGATGCGAGCAACAAGGGGGATCTGGTGGGGCGTGCGATGGGGAGGCCGCGTGTGGCATGTGCGATGTTGGCTCGGGAATACTCCGTTAGGTACATAACGCCAATTGGAGTGGATGGGGCCAGGAAATCTGGGGTTTCGGTCCGGCAGGCCGCAGCAGCACATGCACGATCGCGGATACATAGGTAGTTCTTCTCCTCACTTCAAGCAATCAGTTGTAGATCATGAATACGATCACCATTGAAGTCCTCGTGTAGCAATACACTACAGTTCTACTCCCGCGCAATCTCTTAGCTTCGAGAGATTACCTCCACCCCTTTCAATAAGTCATATCAAGGGCGTTTTCCTTTCCATCTTTCCAGAGGTCACATTCAAGATAACATAGCGAGGTGCAAATAAAGCAAAATTCCTATATTATGCAAAGGCGATAATGACTTCAAGATTTTGGATAAAAACACGAGCGCAGCTCTGTACCCGTACACCGCTCCTCAAACATCTCGTTGCTAACATTAACGGTATGCTCCCCCAAATCGTGCACCGGGACACATTCTCCCGCCGCTCATCCCAGGACCGACACCAGGACCAGGCCGAGTGGTGACGGCATGGTTCGTGCAAAGCATACCAACTCGCGACCCAAATTTGGAACCACGGAGAGACACCATGTGCTTGCGGATATGCGCTGCCACTACCTCTCGATGCTGAGGCGTGGCATTATTCAGTATCCATTGAACGAGGTAGTTGCCATATTGGTCGCTCGCGATATCAATCAATGGAATTCGAGTCCGATCCAAGCGACCCTCACACACGCGGTCGAGATAGCGGCCCAGAAACTCGCCGCCGCCAATCTTCAAACACTTTTCCACCACTTTGGATGCAAACTGGTCGGTACTGTATTCGGCTGCATAGCGAATGACGTGATCAACGGCCCTGCCGCGGTCTGGAGGTGCCCCGTGCTCGCAAATATGCTGAATGCACCAGTTGCCAAACTGACCATGAGCCACGATATCGATATTGGCGAGAACCTCTTCGATACAGGGGCGCTAATCGAGAAAAGGAATTCGGAACGGATTAGCCGGTAAACTAATACGAACGACCCTGTCCAATCAAGTCGACTCACCTTGTCTTCCTCCAAACAATTTTCAAAAATATTCTGCACAACAAGGCTCCCTGTTTCCCCCAGAGCTACTTCATGCCACATGCCTCGCAAAGCTTCGTTGACGTATTTCATAATTTGAGGCGGAGATTCGGTCCATCGAAGCTCGAATAGCTTCTGCCATACATGGCATGCATATCGATGTATAACTGTTTCAGGAATGCGGCGAAGTAGCTCGTGCACCATGACGGCCTTGTACTCTTCCGGTACCGAGTCAAACGCCTTCTGCACCACGTGGCATCCAAATGGATCCATGGATAAATTGAGCGTGTTGCCCCGGATGGCCTGAGCAATCTTGATGACCTGCTCTGGCGTTCCGTGTTCAAAGCACCGCTGGACGAGAAAGTTACCAAATCGGTTCACCATCAGCGGATACGCCTGTGCCACGATGGCTTCAACAATGTCGTATTTCTGATCAGGAGTGCCGACTTTTAATTTCTGCTGAAGGAATATAGAGGCTTGTTGATCATTGTTGCACACAATTTTATCGACAATGTATTTCCAATTGCACGTCACATTGCGATCGAGAAGACGACGATAATTCAGAGGCTCAGTAGGGGGCAGGTAGGTCGGCCCCTCCGCAGCAAGTGCCTATGTCGCGTGTCAAAGAGAAGACCAAAACGTTCGCAAAAGTGACTCACCTCATTCTTCCAGCTTGTCTTGGACGTAAACTCAGACGCATGGGGAGACAGCGGTGTTCCAAGGGGCTGTTGCTGGTAACCAGGATAACCTCCGATGCCCAGAGCACCTAGTCCAGGAGGCGGAGCCAATGAACCCGATGCCATGGCTCCCACTCCCATGGCCTCGTACGGGGGCATTGGTCCTCCACCCATAGAGTTGTATCCCATATTGGCAGTAGGATGGGAGTTGCTGACTCGATGATCGTACCGGGGGAGTCTACGGCTGGCAGCTTGACGCATCACAAGGTCCGATTCTGGGCTCAAGCGATCTCCACGATATCCATCCATCATCTGATAGGGAGCAGCTGCTTCAGAAAATCCCGCATTGAAGGTTCGGTTTCCCAGCCAGGTTCCTGGTAGAGGCTCATGACTATTTGCACCTTGAGACCCGTTGTTGGTGAAATTTTGCGCCTTCGGATTGCCCCAGATTCCCTTTGCTCTGCAAAAAGCGGTCGAAGATAGGTTCTCGCTTGTGTCTGACTGGTCATCATCCACCATGGACCAAGCGCTCTCACGAGAGACTGTGCCCAGGTTCCGTGTCATTTGTATGGGGTGCGCGTCAGAGTCACCTCCTGTAGGAGGGCGAGTGGCCAATTCCTGGTCGAGTATGGAGATCTTGTTCTCCGCCTGTGCAAGCTGGAGCTTTAACCTCAGGACTTCGTCAGATTCAGGACGAGCGTCTTCCAAGGTGGCACTAGCCGGACGAGTGCTGGGAGCTGTAGACGAGAAACCCTCTGTGGCTGGCGTGATGGGGAGAGAGTTGCTAGACGATGTGTGAGCTTGCATCCGTTGGCACACGGGGGTATCGTCATCCCCAGACCTCAGGGCTTCGTTTTGCTGGGTGAGGATTGCCTTTTGCTCTGACAGCCTTGCCAAAAGCTTGTCCATTGGGTAGGTATCGTTCGTGTGGCGAGTATCAGTGAATTCCTGCTTCGTAACCATGTTAGATTCAAAGTCTACTGTTTCTGCTGGAGATGTTTTGCAATAATATTAACCTTGGTGCCATTCTTATTCGCCAGCTTTGATGACGCCAACACATGAATGCTTTGTCCCTGATATGGTGATCCGATTCCCTAAGCGTAAACTTGTAAGCTTTATTGAATGTGCAAGGCAGGGATGGAGCGAAGGGTACTCGGTTTGTACACACGCAACACGTAGTGAGGGGCGAGACTTGTGACACCTACTTTATTTTGCTGGACAGGTGACGGCCTATCACTGGCAGGCTGGGACGAGTCTTCCTGAAAACAAGTCCCATTGATGATGCCGGTACGTTGAAGGGGAGAGCCTCGGAAATTGGAGGCGGCCATACTGGGTCGGGCTTGGAGATGACGCAGACCAAAGCTGCTGAAATGTATTGAAAAGGGAATAAATAACAGCCACTGTGCTCTCTTCGATCGAAGCACAGCCAATAAGATTATGAAGATTTCACTCAAAAAAACAGACCTGTTAGATCGCAGACAGAAGTGACGTGGGAAAACCAAGACAGTGGGTGCAGAGAAATTAGAAGAGATGGAACGGAGGAAGAGGACAAAGCAGATGAAGGGGAAAAATGGCTCTGACTGAAGATGGCTGCAGTATATGTTGGCTGGATTGAGTTGACGAAAGAACGACTGGAGAAAGAAAATGGCAGGTGCCGGCAAGTCCTGAACAGCCTGTCTTCAACTCCGTGCAACAGATTAGAGGGAAATGGCGGGAAAATAAATGGCAGGAATCGAGTGTCAAGCGAGCACCTATCATCGCTAATGAGCAATTGGAATGACGAAAGGGAAAGACGATGGGACAGGCGAGATCCCGAGGCCAAGACTTGTAATTAGTAAATGCGTTCCGTCCAACCTGGGGAAAGCCCTGAGCAGCCGCACGCACCTGACAATTGGCGGGGGGGCAGGTGGAAGGGAGACAAATTGAAAGGCCTTAGTCCAGGCACCAGAAACGACACTTGAGAAGTGAAAGACGTCTTGAGCATGTTGCGAATTTCCAATTCATCCTATCACGAACCTTAAGGTGATAAGTTACTTGTTTTGTAAAAACAGATTTGGGCCGCGCCATCCATCATGTTCCAGACGCATGCCTTAAGGTATCAATAGCCCGCTGGTCTGTGGGTATATAATGCGCAAAGTTCGCAGACATAAATACGTCTATTTGATTCTTTCAAAGCCATCGTCGTCTGGGGAACTCGTACAATAGATTTACACACTCCGCCTCGTGAGTCAATATTCGCCGATCGCCCTGTGACAGCTGAGTGTCCTTGAATCGTCGACACGAGCTTTCGTTATCCTCGATTGTTTTCTGCGTGTTTATGGCACCGCGTGTTGCCCTCGCTCGTTCGTCCACAGCCTGAGATTCGATCTGCTGGAGCCATTATCGCTTCTTTCCTTGTTTCTCATCTGTGAAGCATTAGCACAATTCGCAACGCAAAAATTTCCGTCTGAGTACATACTACTAGGAGGGCCCTTCTTCTTCTTCGGCGCACCCTTGCCACGCTTCTTCAAACTGTGTACGATCCGTCAGCCATCTCTCCTTATGATGCTTTTGATCTCTGTCATATTATCAACGTACTCCTCGATGTACTCGAGTCGGTCTTGTTCCGCGTCATCCCATATCTCTAGAAATGGGCCAAGCTCTCGATTCAGATCTTTGATAGTCGCTACCTTTCGCGGATAGTAGGTTACGAGGGACGGGCCTCTCAATCGTTGGCGCAGGACTTTGTTGCCCATGCGCACACCTTCAGGATTGAAGTTTGTCGCGAAGACCTGGCATCGCGCCTGCGAGTTGATCAGCAATGTACTTCGTGAAACAGGCTATTTTCCTTCGTACCTTCATCAGATCCAAAAGTCGCGCTCGAGGAACACTCATTTTGGCATGGCAGACGAGATTGTCACTGGAAACTCGACACTTTTTTTTAGGCGACAGATGAACTGACGTTAATTGAAGGAGTGTCAGGCCACGCTTTGCGGCTTTTGATTGGTCTTGCATGAGGTGGGGCGCGCGCTTTACCAGGTAATAGTCCGCCAGAACAAAAAGATCAGAGCCATCACCTGTCCCCGAAACATTTGAAGCCTAAAAATAGTCCTGCTTCGAATCTACCCATTCAAAAGTCCGTTGTGTCTTCAAGAGCGGAAGACTTGATCATAGTTCTCACATTTGAGTGAGCTTGTATCTGATAAGAAACTTACGCAGGCAACAGATCATGTCAAAACGACAAGCGCCAAGTCTGGACGGTGAGGATGAACATGATTCCAAAAGACAAAGCCTGGCACGAAGCAGTGCTGAGAATAATGGGGCCAATAAATCACCTGGTCTTCGCTCTTTACCTGTTCCCACGATGCGCGAAGTAACTCCTTGGGTATCATCAGAAATTACAACGGCTCTTCCACCAATACCGAAAATCTTGGACGCAGAACTTGAGCAGACCGTATTTCGTCATCCTGGAATGAAAACCCAGGGGCCCAGCTACGAACGCCTCGAATGGCTAGGAGATGCCTTTCTGGAGCTGACGGCGTCGATGCTCATTTATCAAACATTTCAAAGCGTTCCCGCAGGGCAATTGTCACAACTCCGAGAGCTTGTGGTCCGTAACAGGAATCTTGCGGGGTACTTTCGTGAATATGGTCTGGACGTCAGAGCACAGCTGCCGCCAGACGCTCATCTTTTCCGTGGCCAAGGCAAATCAAACGACAAGGACATTACCAAGATACATGCCGACATGTTTGAGGCATACGTAGCTGCTGCCGTCATCTCCGACCCTGAAAACGGCTTGCAGAACACGGTGTCATGGCTCAAAAGCTTGTTTGGCAGGACTCTCAAAGAGCAAATTGTGCAAAACGAGAAGAAAGAGAAGAAGCGGGAAGCAGAGACAAGTACGTCGATGGCCCAACTCTGCGCGAAAGATCAACTGCGAGCTCATATCGGCGCAAAGGGGATTCAGTTGCGGTATGAGGATATGCCAGGGCCCGCGAAAGACAAGCACTCGGGACTGCCTTTATTTACAATAGGCCTCTACCTTGATGGATGGGGGGAGAGGAATAAATTGCTCGGCTGGGGGACCGCACTGGGAAAAAAGGAGGCTGGCCAGAAGGCCGCGGCAGCAGCTCTAGAGAACAAGAAGCTGATGAAGTTGTATCGCGCGAAGAAGGAAAAGATGCGCGAGGATAGTGGGGAGAACGTAAAGCAGCATCCGAAATCTTGAGCTGAGTTTAGTAACAGCAAAAACAGCAAGCGCCGACTTGCTACTATTAATATATGAGCGATACCTATAACATCATGATGGTGGGTTCTTCGTTTAACTTATACATATCATGATGCGGGAACTTGGAGCTTAGGAGTCATTGATCTGACGCGACGGGCACTGTCGCTTGTGAACAAAACGATCATCGTTGCTGCCTTGATCGATTTGGGAGATCGGTCACACCACTTCGTCCATTCCGACCAGTATCAGTGGGAAGTTCGTACTTCTTCTATTGGCGGTGCGTCCACAGTTGTCAAGTACAATTTTGTGTACCACTCAGAGCCTGCTATTGATGCCGAGAACACATTCGAGCAGAAGACTCAGCTGGAACGGTGGGTAGGTATTATAGAGGGCATGAAGGCAATAAAGGATGCGATATCGTCTCGAACGCGACGAAATGCGATTGCATTTCGTTAACGGCCGATGAAGTACGCATCTGAATGCGCGAACCTTAAGGTACCAGACGTACCTACCTTCGCGCGCGGCCGATGTTCTGTAGAAGGCTTACGAGTTACGAATCTACGATAAGCTTCTGCGCGGCCCAAAAGCTGCTCACTGGATCAGACCAAAACGCGATTTCCCTAATAAGCTTGTGGTTTTGTAAGCTTCTACAAAACGTCGTTCGACAAGCTTCAGGCGCATACCCCTAGGTAGGCTTAGAAGTTAGGCGCGTCTGGAGCGCATGGGGCTGGCCGCTGGCGCCAGATGCGACATGAACCCACTGGCCTGCAGACCTCGGCAAGTTCTCCAGTCCGAATGGGCCCGTCCATCGGCCATCAGATGGGTCATAAACCACCGTCTCGAGACAATCGCGTTTGTTTCATCATCATAACAGCCTGGACTGCCTCTTATCCAATCTTGATACTCTCCTAATTCACCACAATCACATCTGTCTCTTTTTTCCTCCGCAAGGAACTATTTCTACAGCTATCCCCGCCAAGGCCACCGACCAACCCTGTTGACGAAAGGCGCCACTAAAGGTCCCCTTGATAACTCGTCAACAGGGAGTGGCCGGCGGCTCAATCGTGCGGGAACTGTCTTGAGGAAGCGAAGGAGAACGAAAAGAAGGGCAGAGGCTTCGCCCAGGTACGGGCAGAACAGCTATACCTATTGCTCCAGCATGGCCGACTCGGTTGGTATGTGGCACCTTTTCTTGGCACATTGAAATCATCATTCAACTTCCTCATGCTAAGAAATATCGCGTTCTCAACCCTCTCATAGACCGAGTCTTTGTCCATGCGCTCAATACCGTGAAAAAGATCCCCAAGACGGGTGCGTCGCGGCCGCCGCCCTCAGACCGACTACGTCTCTATGGCCTATACAAGCAAGCAATGGAGGGGGATGTTGATGGCGTCATGGAGCAGCCCACCGCCGGGCCCTTCATCACAGACGAAGAACTTCGCAGGGAACGAGATAAGTGGGATGCATGGAATGTGCAAAAAGGTCTGAGTCGAACGGAGGCAAAGCGGAGATATGTCGAGGCTCTCGTCGAGACCATGTATCGATATGCTAACACGACGTACGTGGGACCGCCTCCGGGACCACAGTCCATCCCGATTTACTACACAAAGAGACAGAGGACGGTGAAAGAGAAGAGAGCAGAAAAAGCACGGCTAACAGTGGCATTGCAGTGATGCCATCGAGCTCGTCACGGAGCTGGAATTCGTATGGAACCAGATCAAACACAACACGCCGAGCTCGACCGCCTCATCCCCCAAAGCGACCGCTAGTTCGAACAAAGCACGCCGTCAGATCCAGCAGCCGCCGGTCGTCTCTGAGGGTGCCATGAAGATTCTGAGCCCCATGAGCGAACAGGACGAGGCTGATGCACGATCGCAAAAGATGATGGACCTCGACGATGCGCTGGAAGAAAGGAGTAGGGATCATAAGGCACCGACGTGGCAGAAGAAAATCGAGCGCGCCGTCACAAAACTATCGGCAGAGGTTGCTGCTCTGCGGGAGCAGATTGCGACAGGCCGAGAGTGGCGGTCACGGAGGGATCGAAGCTTCTCTACCTGGTTTCGTTGGCTCTTGTGGGTGATGCTCAAGCACCTGCTTGTGAACTGCGTCTTGCTTGCCGTGGTGTTGCTCTGGATGCGGAAACGCAAAGATGGCCGGCTTGAGGAGCTGGTGCGATCTGCGTTGAAGATCATGGGGGAGTATGTGCGCAAGGTCCTCCCGACGAGGTGATTGATCAACGTGTTTTTTTTTTGTTCGATAGACATCGGTTTAATATCCAGGCAGTGATGTGGCGTTCCGTGCCGATTCTTCGACGCTTAAAGGTAGGCAGAGGGCGAGGAACATCATCCAGTGGGCTCAGCATATGTATAGAGAAGGAGGAGCAAATGGCTCACCAGCATGCTGATTGATCCTTTAAGGGGTTTGTGATCTGCGGGAACAGATCTATGTATGCAGGCCGAAACCTTATGGCATTCTTGGGAAGAGCTTGGGCACAGTGCACAGTAGCATAGACAAACGATGCCAGATGGTGTAATGCAGCGCCATTCGAGATCCGGGTTTTTTTGTAACATGTAGACGCAGCGTTAGGTACTTATGTCTAAGTAGATATGTAATTTCTATGTTTCTTCCGACGATGACTTTTTCAATATTTTCGCATTGTATGCAAGGCTGATGCTTCCATGTCTAGGTAGTGTATGTAGTGTTTTCTGGCAGCTTCCAACGGGAAAGCCGTTTTCTCCCATGAGTCAATCAACAGCGCTCACTGCATCACCACGGGCCCCGCCCACCAATAAATGAACCTGCAAGTTGCAACTTCCCCGACGACATCACAACCCACCAGGCCAACCTCCATATTGGCATAAAGCAATCGCCAGCCTCACGTATATTCACCACAACACGTAGCAAGAAACTAAACTTTTTGTCTTTCCTGTTCCAAGACACCACCGCTCCTTTCCAAAGACAAAAACAGCATGAATCGCACCCCACGAAGCTCCCCCTCAGATGGAGGAGCCTCAGCCGCAGCAGCAGCAGCAGCCATAGCAGACGTGGAAGCCGAAATCCCAATGCTCACATCAATATCCCCCGCCATATTCGTGCCCATCCCAGCCGACTTCCTCACAAGCTTCATCCCCCCAAGAACACCAGAAGAGCACCTCCAAGGCAGCATAGCCACTCTCGACGCGCAGGCCTCCGCTGTCAAGGCCAACATTCTAGCACTGACAAAGAGAGAATGCATACGAGTTGCGATGGCGCGTGAGGAGGAACCCGCGCCGTTGTCGTCAGCGGCGGTGGTGTCGGCGACAACAACAACAACAACAACAACAACAGCAGCAACAACAACAGCAGCAA